>JAPVCE010000031.1:1787183-1947725 GCA_029606265.1 Paecilomyces dactylethromorphus | reverse complement strand
TATATATATATATATATATATATTGTTTAACATGTACCATACCATACCCATGAGAAGGGTACTGTCACTGCACGACGCCGGGGACTAATTGTCATTGGGTCGTTGGAGAGTGGGACCTCGGTGGTGATAACCCTATCTAGTTTAATGAGTTTGTCCACAATTAGTCCTTCGTACACACACACCTCATACATATTTACCCGTGGATCATTCAGTACCCAGATAAACGCTGAATTCTACCAATTAAAACAATTTGACAAAGAGAAATATACTAAACTTTTAACTAAAACGGAAAGAATCTGACCTGAGTGACGTGACTGCATGGCGCGCGTCCTGATAGAAGATCCAACTCCGCGGACAAGGTAAACGGCACATGGCCACTATTTGTTAGAACTGCGCCCCTTTCCCGTCCAGAACCCCTATGGTATAGCTGGATGGTTGCATATTGACACTGACACTTTACACGATTATTATCGGAGCTCTGGAAGCTTCCGGTTTATTATTAGTCGACCGCGCTTAATTCTGCTGCGTAACATTCTGCTCTCCGTGAGTGCTTACAACAAATGTTACATCTACTATCATTCACACCTCATCGTCAAGTTATATTCTAAAGTTTTGCGCACACTGCAGCATTGGAAGGCCATCATGCTGGCGACCAAGATACTGCTATGGTTTGCACTGCTGTGGGCTGTGATGGCCAGCCCTCTTCTAGAGGCACAACAACATCCGGTCCCGGAAGGCATCACTTATGCTAACTATATATTCAACTCACTGCATAATTCTATGAAGCAGTTCGGCAGCGTTTTGCAACACAATGGCATGTCCTTCTTCATCGCCACGATACCTGAGGGCACGGAGTTCTATCATGGAACCTCAACTCCTCAGCGTATAAATGCTACTGAATGGCTCGCGTTTGAACCTGAGCACGCCCTAGCCTTTGCCCATCCTCGTCGAACCCATCATTCTGGAACTGAAAAAGATACCAGACCAGTGCACTACGAGGAGTATGTGCGTGGCCAGCACAGCGATCACGCTAAACATTGGGAGCATGAGGATGTGCAACATACTGAATCTCAGGGGCATATCCATCGGGAAAACAAAGACTCATGGAAGCCAGATCACACCAGGCATTGGGAACACGAGAATACACTGCATGCTGAATCCTGGCGACACACAAATGGGCACGAGAGCGCGAGTGGACATTCGCATAAGAAGAGCCGTCCAGCATCAGGACCGGGTTTCTTGATGCGCCAATGGACGAAAGGAGTATTCTTACTTAAGTCCACACTTCCATTCAAAGGCCAAAAGCCACATAGTTCGGGCGAAGTGCCCGCACACAATGTTCCTCGATCGCACCGTAGTTCTAGGACAGACAGAAAAACGGAAAGCCACCCACAGGGTACCATCAACAATCACAACTCATTCTGTCCTCAAGAAGCCTCGACGACTAATGAAGAGTTCGGGTATCTTCACACTTACCGTACTAAGCATGATTTGCGGCTCGTATACTTCGATGGGCAATCGGCAGCTAAATCGATCAAAGGGACCCTTGATACGCAGGACATCGTCCTCCGCAATGCTTCGCACTTCGATGGAAGCCCAATGGAAGGCGATAATGTTCGTGCTGACGAACTGTGCGCCATGGCCCGTGATGAATGGGATAATCGTGTGGACGGCTTTCTTCGAATGGTCGGCGGCTTCGAGATCATTCTTTGCTCTTTTGCCCATCATTTAGATGTCGTGAATATTGTGGCCACGTATCCCGAACACGGTCGGGACAGCAGCACAAGCCTTAGCTATGCCATGGCGCTTGCGACCAGATCTAATGGTATCGGTGGAGACAGAGTGTCCGTGAACTACGAAAACTTCCTCACCATCTTCTCGTTCCCTGATGCAATGTACTTTGACGATAATGGCCTTCCGCGGGTCGTGAATGACTCCACAAAGCTCCAAGATGTCAGGGCGCGCATTAAGACTTTGGTCACGCAGCCTGAGTCACCCATGGACCTCATCAATTGGCAGGCGGTCGTCGATATGATAATCACAAGATATGCCTACCGCATTAATATGATGCTGTCTTCAGCCGTACCAAATCACCACGAGCTCAGACGTCAGCTCCATCTTGCCCTCGAGCCTTTTATAGACGCTAGGGCACGGAACAGTACTCTGGAGATTGAGAGATGTTCCACTCAATTTTGGCCATCGAATGCTAACTTAGACACCATTCCAGCACAAGCAGTGAACGAGGTTTCCAGACATCTATGCTCCAGTCTGGTTACAGCTGCAAAATCAGTGACATATGAAGAGGGCATCACTATCATTCACAATCTGAAGCGATATCTCGACTGGACAGTATTCAGGAAGTGCGCCTCCTGTCGAGTAGATGAAGTGTGTCAACTTCCCATCTGGCCATCTGGTTCTAAGGAAGACTTCATTCAGCCACAGTGTGGAGATGGATTGCTTCATGGCACAGGCGGCTACTGGGACATGATGGGAAAATTCAGGGAGCATCGAGATTAACAAGAACTCTTTAATGTAGTGCTAAGTGGGACTGTCCTAACAACCCAATACTCGAGCCTGGATTTGTAGTTGCAAGTAGTTGTCTATAGCTTAGGATATCAGGGAGTAAGTAGTAGAATATAAACACTACCTTCCATTCTATATATTTTTTAACAAGTTAAGAGACAACTTAACTAGTCGAATCTTAAAGACAAAAATGAGAGCTGAACTAGCAGATAGGATTAAGGCATCTGATCTATCGCTTCTTTTATCGTCGAAGACAGATAAGGAACGTGACTTCTGCCTATTCCGCCTCTGAAAGACAGCGATATATCTGGATCATCTCCTAGCCAAAAAAGTATGAAAATGCGTGAGACCTGTTTACGAGTGCGAAAGTTCCCGAAACTGGTTTCGCCCCGAACACCCACGAATTGTGTCTCAACCCCATGCAAACGCACTATTCTATATTTAGAACACATACTGGAATTTGGAACCAATTCTAAAAACTCTAATATATAGTAACACATAACATCAAAACCAATGTCAGTGCACATTACCCGTATTAATGAAATAGATGAATTCACAAACATCCCCTCCTCGCCATGATCCAGGCAGATACAGAACACTCTGTATACAAATGTTCTATGGGTCGCTGCAAGGACAGATGCAAACCGGTCAAACTACAGCAGCCTTGTGCTGATAGGTACTTTTGATGGCTGGTTACTGCCTGCAGACATCCCTTTCAGGGTCACAATCCAGGTAATCCTCTCTCTTTGTCTCCATAGACCCGAAACACAAAGATGGCAAAAGAAATATCGCTGCCGTACATTGAGTGAGCTAGTCAAGCTTCAAAGAGCACACATGGAAATTAACCTGTCAACTAGTTTTCTAGATTCGGAAACCGTCTCGCTCAAAGCAGATCAATCAGAGCAATCCTTCCAAATTCATCGAAAACTGCTGGCCTCAAAGTCCAAAAGTATCATTTCAGCATTCGAAAGAGGATTCCCAGAAGGATCGAAGGGGGCGTATACATTCCAAGACACATCGGCAGGCACATTGGCGCGTTTTATCGAATGGGCATATACAGGCGATTACCCTGCTGTCCTCAACGCAACCTATCCTGCTGAAAGAAAGAGCAAAGAAGCGGAAAGTACTGAGGTCAAAGTGGAGGAACAAAACACTGCGACTACTGTGGAGATTGATTTGACCTCTGAGAACCATCCATTATTGGCGCATATTCGGTTGTACATATTTTGCAACATTTATCTTATCCCAGACTTGCAGCGTCTGGCTTTTGACAAGTTGTCGGCTTGTATCGTCGACCTGGGACAACCAGTTAACCTTGACACTCAACTCGCTGTTGTTGCCGCTTTACGGGTCTCTTTTGGCCAGCTTCCTCCGCAGGATTTCCTTTTTGACTGGTTGGCTGAATATGCGGCATACTGTGTTGAGCAACTTCGGCTGCAGAAGGATTTTCATCGTCTTCTGAAAGATTTTCCAGCCCTGAGTTCGCGAATGATACGTTATTTAAATCCGGCGGTATCTCCACCATGGCAGACCTCAGAACCTAAACATGTTTACGACCATTATTCCCCTGATTGTGACTATGACGATGATACGACTAAAACGGCTAGCCTGTGAATTCACGGAAGTTTTGCTTCGGGAATCTCATTCTTGGATTCGTCCCATTTATTGGCTTACGCGTTTTGTATCTGATGAAATCAATCAGTCGTTACCTTTATCTTGGAAGAAATAGCTAGTTATAACTAACATAGCTCGCTTTTTTGTGGGAAACAGGAAAGGTTATTTAGGGACGCTCTCTCCCCGACTTATATCTATCTTACTTCTCGGTTCTCCACATTCACTATTTTTTTTATATTCTTAGTATAACTCGCTTTTACAACCAGAATATATTCTAACTATATTACTCAACTAGCACATTAACAAGACCGTGAATTTCATAAGACTAGTAATGGGGGGTAACTCTTAGACTGGGTACAAAGGTGGCTCTGTTCGGTCCCAAGAAAAGTTGAACGCTTCTGCTACAGTTATAGATTTTAATTGTTACACACTGAACTGCCCATACGGTTATGTACATCTCGACATCGACAAATTAACCAAAAACCAAAGCCCTGACCTCAATACTCTCCCTCGGCTTCGCGCCCGGCGGCGTCCGCGGGTCGTCGAAAGCAGAATGTGGCACTCTCGCTGCAACCCCCTCCTTGGTATCCGAACACTTCAGGAACAGCCGCTCATCATTATCCATGCCGGACCAATACAGCCAGTTCTGGCCGGGGTTATGTTTCACGCCCATGGTCTCTCCTGTCCGATGTGGGTATCGATGCTCGATCCCCACTAAATCATTCTGGTCTACCGAATCTGAGGATGCAAATGCCAATGGAGATGCCTGGACGGCTCCATTCAATGGTCTCCAGACGTTGATAATCCGATAGCGGCCCTTGAGTAACTCGTCTGCTTCCTTCGGGTCTTCAACGTGCAATCTCACACGGTCCTCTGCTGCGCGGGGGGTCTGGTCGACGTGTGCTCGATTGACCGGCTGTCGAGGCGCGTTGGGGTTTTGTCGTCGGATCGTGTGGTCAAAGATGATGATCCGGTGTGCGCCGGGGACATTGTCTAGTAGGATCTTCTCCACTTCAGGGTAGTAGATCTTCTGGATCGCCTCGTCCGAGTTCCATGTCTCGTATGTCGTTGCGGACGGGACATTCTGGAAGACTTGGAAGGCGTCCTTATCGAGGTTATATTCGCTCTCGTGGCCGCGGACGTCGGTCAAGTGGACCTTGTGCGTTGCTTCCCCGTAGTTGCGCTCAGGCTCGCCCTCCGGAGGCTTCTCGACATAGTTGAAGGGCACGGAACCGTCGGCCGGAGGGACGTAGAAGACCAGTTCTGCCTCAGCAGGTCCACGGGGGATGTAGCTTGCGTCCGACGTGGAGCCGGAGAGCGTTGTGGAAGCGGTTGTCGTCGTTGTAGTGGTCATGGCGGCGTTTCTGTCTAAAGATCCGGGAATAACTCTCACAAAGCCAGGAGCACCTCCTCGTGCTTACGAACACAAGTAGACAATAATAGTTAAGCCGAAGTCACCGTAGACCAGGTACCTGTCTCGTCCGAGTTGAATGCGGGGAATAAAGTAATTTGCCCCGGAAGTTCTATCTCAAACCGCACACAATTCTTATCTCGTACAAAATATAATCCAGGACAGTTCCACTTGAAGGACTCAGTAATATGATGAAATGAAACCCCAAAAACAATATAATGAAGAAAACAGACCCTCCATCTAACCAGCGTTATATATACTCCACATTTCGCCTCAACTCAATAATTCCTGCTTACCATATCCCCGGAAATTTGTAATCAACCCGACCATCCGAAACCATACGATCATCTGCGCGCGCGGAGACATTTGATTTAATCTTTCTTGTATGGACTGAAATCTCTCCGGTCGATCATTCTACATTACTAAACAGTTTTTTTATCCAATTCTATTGCATGGTTCAATCAATTTCGCTGACGAACAAACAACATTTGGCATGATACGCTTCCGAGCGGGGAGAATCCCCCCCGGTTCTGACGTCATTTCCCGGAGCTTTCTCCTGTGTCTTGTCTAATTGGTTGGTTAAAAAAGAAGTCGAGGTCTGTAGATTGTATTCTACGCTTTTCCACCTGCTTGATTTGATCGGTAATGTTGTATATGGCTTGATCATCATAATCGCAGTAAAGCAGTTATCCTCCAGAAGCCCGGGGAGTAATCACCTAGTTTTTCGTGTGAAGATCAGCCGATGCCGCTGTTTGCAAGTGCCGAGATGAGGCAAGAAACGTGACTGAGCACGCCATACCCTCCAACTTCCACCACCACCAAGAGCAAATTCCCCTTTCAATCCGATAGGAATCCTGTCTTAGATTGTAGAGAAGGATCGACTTATATAGCACGCTTCCATGAAAGAGAATCTCTGAGACTGTAGCTGAGAAATATTTTTATCGAAGCTTGAATGAACGGCGTTGTTAGTGGATATATCAACAATACTACCGCAGCTAGGCACCCTTTTTTTCTTTTTGCGAAAACGTATTGATTGATATGCCAGTAATTGAGACGAATCTCGACAACTAATTAGAATTGGAGACGTCCATCTTCCTAAAGATATCCACACCATTCAACTCGATGAGAATACAAGATATCCATCCCAATCCTTACTCCCAGAAAGTCTGGTTACCTCCCAACGATAAAAAAAATATGCATAATTCTACAAGAACTACAATTATCCCCACCATCCCCACAAACAATACTCCTCCACAGGCCTGTTTAGCTATCCAAAACCTAGAGGTGTCTCAATAGAGCACTGTCGCCTCTGATCTGGATGACAACAGATCTGACTAATCTGATCTAAGTAGATCTCTTTAGTCCTAGCCGATAGCATCCGATCATTTAAGGTTGTTCCGTCGCGGCTCCAGAAATACTATAGGATCTGGGGATCGGGATCTGAGATATTGCGCAATTACACGAGATCTATTGTAGATCAAACTAAGTTTGTTTAAGGTACTCTACTCTACTATCCTTCGTTGTGTTTGGGGAGGAATAGGTGGTATTCCTCATTGTTGAGTAGGTCATCGCAGATAGTATTCAACCTAGAGAATTTGAGGTTGAGTATGTATATCAGTATCGATAGTCCTGTGTTGATATCACGATCTATATATTTTTCACTGTATATTCAGATTGATTTACGGCCCCCAATGTCTCCAAAGTACTATCCAGGATACAATGTAGATCTCGATTCCAGCGCGGGTAAACTCACTCTTTTATTGGTTGCTCATCTCACAGCCAAGGGACGCGTAGCCCATCCTGTGGAGGAGATAAAGAAGCTCCCTCCGCAGAAGCTTGTTTCCTGTACTTTAAGTGGTTACAAGCACATCTGTGGGGAGCTAGTGCCATCACGTCATTGAAATGGGGCATCGCGATATTCTTACCGCCAATTAACATTCTATGTAAATACTGCATATCTGAGACGCATCTAGCTCACTGGCCGCGTGGCAGGCGATTTGAGAAGCTGGATACGGGGAAGATAGTCGTCGTCTATCTGTTCATCCTGAGAAGACGCGTGTGATG
Source organism: Paecilomyces dactylethromorphus (assembly GCA_029606265.1). Lineage (NCBI taxonomy): Eukaryota > Fungi > Ascomycota > Eurotiomycetes > Eurotiales > Thermoascaceae > Paecilomyces > Paecilomyces dactylethromorphus. Next base: position 1,940,113 of record JAPVCE010000031.1, on the reverse strand, counting down.
CTCGGTGTATGCGTACTCATGGGTGTGACTTTGTATAAGATATGTAGAGTCCGGGGCCGCTAGTGCTTCGATGCATGCTTTTCTACTGCCAACGTTGTTTCTGTTGTGATCAACATTGACTGGTCGACCTTTTGGCTATTGAGAACTATAGCTTCTGCTATGGTAGCACAGGAGACCTATGCCAGCAAGGCCACTGGCTCTGGCAATGACGACCTGGTCGCTGTAAACATTGCTGAATCCACACAGCCTGATTGGGATGAAAGAGAAGAGCGTCAAGTAAAGCGGAAGTCAGTCGCTATAGAATGACCCTGAAGTGCGAATCCCGCAGCTGACATTCACCAATCCTGTAGGATTGACTTTATTCTGCTCCCGATTCTGGGACTTGCATTCTTTGCTCTTCAATGCGATCGCGGCAATATTGCCAACGCTTTAACCGATACAATCACGAAAGACCTCGGCGTGACGACTAATCAGATTAATGTCGGCAACAGCTTGCTGTCTGCGGGAATTGTCATCCTTGAAATCCCATCAAACATCCTCCTACAAAAGGTTGTTATTCTTCTAGGACACTACCTCGTTTTACCATTGGATACGGCGCGATCAACTGACGATTGATCTCGATTCAGGTCGGTCCGCAAAGATGGCTATCTTTTCAGATCGTCAGCTGGGGTTTGGTCGCCACCTTTCAGTCTTTCGCTAAGAATTATGCCGGTTTTCTGGTTACTCGAATTCTTCTGGGACTGTGCGAAGCGGGCTTTATTCCTGGTGGGTTTGTTGTATCAGTGTTTGGGGATATCGATTAGTGCTAAGAGTGAACAATGAAGGTGCACTCTATACGATGTCAACATGGTACAAAAAATCCGAAACGAGTTTGCGAGTATCACTGTTCTTTCTTGGGAATATCCTAGCGTCAGCTACCGTATCGCTCATCGGTGCTGGCATCCTTACCATGGCTGGACGTGATGGAGTAGCTGGTTGGAGATGGCTTTTCATCAGTACGACAGTCCAAGACCTTTAAACTTCCCTTTCTCTTGATCAAAGGACCAGCGCTGATCCGTATTCGCAGTTGAGGGAGTGATGACCATCGGTATCGGGATCTTGTTCATTCTTTTCCTCCCGCCTAGCGTAAGAAATCCGAGACCATTGATCGGATTCGGGAGGTGGAGTTATTTCAATTCTCGCGAACAGTATATCCTCGTACGGCGCGTGTTGCTTGATGACCCAGCAAAGACAACCTCCGAGCTTAAGATCTCGGGACGAGATGTCTGGCATACTGTGCGCGATCCGCGGATCCTGGTTCACCTTCTTATTACCTTGACGTCCACCATCTCGGTGCAAGCTGTACAGACGTATTCACCTTCGATCATTAAGAGCTTGGGTTTCAGTACAGTCAAAGCCAATGCACTGTTTTCCGTGGGAAACTTTGTCGCAGCAGTGAATGTTGTCCTGCTGGGCTTCCTAGCGTAAGTAGCCAGCCTCTAGCTCCAGCTCGCAGACACAAGCAATTTGACAGACTAACATCCTGATAAAGTGATCGCACAAAGCGTCGCGGACCATCAGCTCTCATCGCGGCCCTATGGAGTTTGATCGCATATGCTTGTCTCAGGGAGTCAGTCCATTTCCCTAAATGGAACAGATATGCCTCGATCGTTGTCTCCAACGCGACTAATTCTGTAATTCAGTAAGTCTATACTGTTTATTCATACTTCGCAAATCATTTTTTTTTGCTTACGATCCCTTCTCAGCATCATCAATGTTGGCTGGCTTTCCGTCAATTGTAAAAATCCTCAGCAACGCAGTATTGCGATGGCGTAAGTAATATGACCGAAGCTTTACCCATTATGTCCCGCTCAGTGCTAATATATACTGCTGAACAGCCTTATCATTATGGCTGCCAATGCTGCAGGCATCGCTGGGAACCAGGTGTTCCGCACAGAGGATGCTCCCCTCTATCTTCATGCCTTCACTGCCATGCTGTGTCTTGCGGCAGTTTGTCTGGCAACAGTCATTTTCCAGATGTCCTGGTACATATTGAGCAATCGTCGGATGGCAAAATCAGGAACTGCACCAACCGTAGAGGGCAAGGCCGAGGGAACACAGATTGTCCAGACCTGGTGGTGGACTTGGTGATGCTGCAGGCGGGACTGCGTTTCGTTCTTGCCACTCTTTACTAGTCACTTACTGGGCTATGTCAGAGACTCACTCTGAAACCAATGGTCCCTAATAAGATTTTTGGGAACCAGTTTTCCCCCGGGGAAAAAATATAATTCCATTATCGCAGTCTCGATCCTTGTTTCCATGCCAAGAAATGTTGTTTTCAGTCTATGCTGAACGGTAGAGATCCGGACCTAGTGTTTCAGTAGCCATAATAATGAACCCGTGGATAAAGCAGGACGGTGATAGGAAGACAGGGAATAACCCGTGGCTATAGGAATTCACCCCTGTGGACGATTCTTTCTGGTCAACTTGGCGCTTAACATCAATCGAGGCGCGTGGCTCTGTCCCCGCTGGTTCCGATCTCTCGCGCCGCGTACTATCTTGAGATAGGGCTTTATCTGACCTAAATGTTTTCAAAATAGACACCTTAAGATAGATACCACGAGATCCCAGTGGATCCATCGGAAGGAATCGTCTCCCTGGGGAAGGTGCTCGATTGTCTCTAGACGGATCCACCAGATAAGTCGATAGGTTGATATGCCACGTGTTGTCTTAGCTATCTCCACGGACATCAGAGCGCAGACTCCATAGGTTAGAAGGCAAATCCAACTTCTCGCTGGCCTTGACGCCGCCGGGGACCACCATGTTCGCTAATGTTTTAGAAAAGCATGAAGTGAAGAATGTGGACGGCTTGATTCAGGCCTTGTTTAATTCCCCAATATACTTTGTCATTGTTATTATAAGTTGAAAAGCAAGTAAAGTTGGTCGATAAGCAGACGGGCGCACAGTAGATCTGAGAACTGCGTGGTGTGATTGGACCCCAGCCGTGGCTTCGATTGCCATCGCACTCATCGGCCAACGATTGGGTCTGGAGCTTGCTGGATTGACGCCACCTGGCGCCCGCACGGATGAGAAATAGCTAGCGGAAATTAAAAACAATAGAAAAAGTCAAAGAGAGATGGAATTAATTGCAGATATTATGCACTGCTCCTGACGTTCCGCCGGGGCGGAGTGATAACCGTCTATAGAGGTCTCGACCGACCATCGAGGGACGCCTGAAAGCATAATTAGCGGCAAATGGTTTCTTTTCTTTTTTTCCCCAGTATTCTGGACGACGGGTTAATGATGTGCAAAGGATGCCTTTCAGGTACGGGTTGTGCATTGCGCAAGGATTTATTGGGCCTGGCATCGTTCATGCAGGAGGTAGATAGTCGCGGGTCGACATTTGCCCGTTGCGGTTCGGATTGACCACTGTTTCCCTGATTGGATGCATTAAAGGTGCAGCCATATTATATCAACGCTCAGATACTACCTCCCATCCACGGAGCTATTCCACTCCGACCATCACGAAGAACCAGAGGAAACCAGCTTGGCCAGGGTACATGCTCCTGCGGCATAGTCTACATGTTACAGGTTTTTAAGAGGTGCCTGTCCATATCTGGTTTTCTTTTCTTCTTCTGGTTTGGCTTGTCCTTTATCCTTTTCCGCCGGCCGCCAGGCAGGGTCTATTTCCTCTCAGGACCGCCCGGGAGATCGGCTTTGGTTGGTGCCTGATCATTCTCCAGATTGGGGATGACTCGTAGAACAGCTTCGTTCTGATCGACGCGTTGGCTCATTCCGTAGTCCTGGCATCTGCTGATCTTCCCCAGGGCTCGTGTTCTTGTTGATTACTTGCAGTCTTTCGTCCGGTAGCCATATAGCCTTATCATTCTATGCCGCGGGTTGCCGGTCCCTTTCTACTAGCAGAACTTTTTTCTCATCTGGGCCCCTTCTGGGATAATTCGCATTCTCAGCCGGGCAGGGGCCATCGGAGCTCCGCCTAGCAATAATGCATTGATTACACGCACTGATTGTCTCGTAGCTGTGTCCGGCATCTCGACAGGTTACCCGGTCGAGAAGGTGCCAAATCTATCCGGTATAGCTCGGGTGGGTGCTTTTCACCTTCCATGGAACCTGCATCATCGGTCTCCAGCGATGGTGTACCATTCATGGCCCATGATATCGGACCCGGCGAGGCCCGTCATGCCCTGGGGTCCTGGGGGAGCGATGGAGCGGCGCAGACCCATCGCTTGTCCGGCAAGATGCGATGAGACCTTCGTTAACCGCGAACGGGGCGAGGCGGAGCAGGGAATCTCCTCGGGGGCTCTTCTTTTGCCTCTTTCTCTTTCTTGTTCGTGCGCGATGTCTCTTATCAAGTTTGACTAAACGGTGCGACATTCCACTGATAAAAGAACCGCAGCTGGTTGGCTGCCCCGATCCCATGGACGGCGCTACGGACCCACCGGCCTCCACTCCGATCGTGGCTTCCCGAAGTGCCTCATACATCAACCTCTCCGTCCTCTCCAAATCAGTGACTTGCCTCCGCGTCCAAGCAATAATAATCCACTTGACATCCCGCTAAAAAGGAATACTAACGACGCTGCGCACGAGGCAGAATGCCACTATGCCGGCGGAGCTGACGAGAGAATGGGGCATCCTGCATAATATACCTCATGCTGGACGGCGACGGGGGCCAGTATCACCAGGAAATGGTCCCGGACGCGCGAATCGCATGAGTTCTAAGGAACCGAGACGTTGGGTGAGCGGAGATCAATGGTACCGTAGTTGTAGTCTAGAGTGACCGGGTGCCCTCAGGTCGGTCGTTTCACAGCAGCAGACCGGTGACCGTCCAGAACGACCCTGATGTAGATTTGATGTCAGCAGGCTCCTCGATCCCTCCGCTGACAGAGCCGCTCTGCCGCATGCGAACAGGAGAAAATTCGACCTACGGTTCGATCAGGTGTATTCAGAGAAACTGCCGGCTTGGCCTAGGCGACGTTAGACGGCATTTGGTCCTGACAGGAGAGCTTCTTTCTTCTTTCCTGCGGGCGCTCAGCCGTGGATCCAGTGCCCGTTCGGTAACCTCTGAACTTCCCGACAGGACCGACGAGAGTCGCGGTCGCTGGAACTAGTAACTTAATTAGATCATCTGCCAATCGCCCGCACGGTCTTTCGCGTGGCTTGATTCCATTTTGAGATCGGCGCGGCGGGGCAACTCGTGGGATGGAGCTGTAGAAGAAAAATGATGCCGGGCTGGATGGGTCTGGAAAGCTTCCTCGAGCGCAGCGCGGCAGTGTTCTCTCGGCGCGCCCAGCCTGTCACTGGCTGTCAAATATTCGGGGAAAGCAACAAGCATGCCCCATTGGGGAGGAGGAAGTAGTGGAGGATTGAGGTCGGATCGTTCCCCGTCAGAGCTATTCGAACCTAAACTTCCCAACTCGTCCTGAGAAGACCCCAGGGTCCCATCCTGGCCCTAGCACCCATCCGCCACTATTGACTTGCGTCCCGGGAAATTGGACCCTTGCACGATTCTCCTGATAAGGAGGCCTGCTAGGCTGTTGCCGGCGGCCTTGTTGTGTGGTGGTCAACCATGAAAGGCGCCTGCAACTGCGGACAGCCACAACTCAGTCCATATGACGGAACACCCATATAATGAAACCACGAGCCATCCCGGATCCAAGTCGTCGTCTGCCCGTCACCATGAACCCGATATGTCGGAACCAACCTCATTATGGTGGCCGGAGGAAAGAGTACAGGCGACATTATCCACTGAATATGTCGCCTCGCATCTCCAACCCGAGAGTCAGGACCGGCTCTTCTCACTACCCCCGTGGGGAGAAGGTCTGACAAGTGAGACGTATCTGGACTGGATCCTCGCGAAGGCGGGGAAGCTCTTTTTGATCCTCTTGGAGCTAGGCATTCCAGATCGCATCTTTGCGCTTGTCGACCAGTCCTACGATGACTCTGATCTTCCCATTGCTGCGCATAGTGTCGACCTCCTAAAACTCTCCCCGGAAGGCGAATCGCCTGCGTTAGATACCAAATTCTTCCATGCGCAATGGAGATTCCTGGTTCGGGGAATCCACGAGGGGGAACACGTCAAGTATACGGAGAATGAAGGTGTCCCGGTGGAAGTGCAACGCACCGGTTTGACTGCGACAAATAAGGGCGGGGTTGAGAAGGTAATACTGTCGGGAGCTGTATGTCAGGTGTTCTTGCGGACCCAAGTCAAAGTCGGGGAAGCACCTCACTTCTTCGACGAGGCGGAGGTGCTGGATGAGGTTAAATCTCTGAGGAGGCTCGCCCATGAGCATGTTTTCTCTGTGTATGGTTCCTATTTCGTTGACGACAGCATATATGTCCTCTTTTCGGGAATCTATGAACGGACGCTCGGTTCATTCCTGACTGATGTACCCCAAAACTTCAAGCGCCTTCCCAAACCGCAACGGAGGCAGATATTGATTAACTGGCCTCACTGCTTGGCGAATGGCCTGGCGTGGCTCCATGCTCAAGGCCATGCCCATGGTGCTATTCGACCATCCAATGTCCTGGTTGATTCGAATCATAACATATTACTGGGACAGTTCGAGGCTCTTGACACGTTATTACCACCGGCAAAGGTCAATGACGTCGAAGCGTATCAGTATGCTGCTCCTGAGCGCTGGATCCGCGCCGTTACTATCCAGGAGACTGGACCTTCACGCACTGCTCTTCCTTCTGGGGGGCGAACGGCGAGGCGGCAGTCCTCTTCGAGTACTAAACAGCCTTCAAGTACTCTCAAAAGCAGCTTCGCGAAGCTAACTGCGTCTTCGCTAATGCAGTCTTCGTCAACGAACTCTTCGTCAACGCAGTCAACACAATCAATACAGTCAATACAGTCTTCACGCACGAGCTGGTCCTCGGATCTCCCGCGACCAGTATCAGTCACCTCATCAGCGGCCTCGAAAGCCACTGTAATCCGAGTAGGTTACCCCGGATCTCCAACGAAGTCATATGCTCTTTCTTCCTCATCTTCCGGTTCGAGTAATAATGGTTATTCTCGGAAGCATCCTATTTCCTCTCTCAAGAGACCCATCTTCTATGCACCATCCATCGCTTCTTCAAATTCATCCGACTCGTCTGGGCGCCCTGCCACGGCCACCCCGAACCCGGTTGGCCTCCCATCTGCGAATCAACATGTTGCTATGGTTCAGACGTGGCAATCGCATCAACTTGACCCTCAGAGTTCGGATATATTTTCCCTGGCAGCCGTCATATTAGATATTTTTACCCATCTTTGTAAGCGGAAGATATCTGCTTTTACACATCATCGCGGGGCAAAGAATAGGACTCCAGGCCGTGGAGGAGGTGTTGCGGATGCCTCATTCCACCTCGATAAGAATATGGGCCAAGTTGGTTCATGGATTACCCTCCTTGACCACGATGCTAAAAAGCGTAAGGATCCTATCTTCAGAGCTTTGAAGCCAATGTTGGCAGTGATCCGGGAGATGCTGGCAAAAGAAGCGGCGAATCGACCCACGGGGGCACAGGTTGAACGGAGATTTGCTAAAGCCATCAATCAGTTGAATGGTATCGTGCAACTCCATTGCCTGTGTCAGGATCCTCCCAAGGTCCAAAAGGAAACGGACGGCCCAAAGACAGAAGAAGTCAGCCAAGAGTTCCCTTCCATCCAGTCTCCACAACTGGAATACCCCGAATCTCCTGTGATATCAAGTGAAAAAGGCTCAATAGACACTGTGAAGAAGATTAATGGATCAGACAGCCGCTCTGCCTCACCTACATTCCTCCCACGGTTTGACTTTGGCGTGGGTGAGTCAGGGTACATCGATACCAGCGATACAGATCTGGAAGACTTATATGACGAATACGACCAAGAAACTGCTTTCTCCGATGAAGAGGGTGGTAATTACAAGTTGACCGCGTTGCCAAGTCCTGCGTTGATGTCGCCTTCAGAAGAATCCCTAGCTATGTACGGCAGAGGAATTTCTGGTGACTTTTCAGCTCTTCCCCCTCCTCCCAGACTAAATCCTGCATTCGAATTAAAAATGGCGAGAAAACCAGGATTGCTTCCACACATGAGGAAAAAATCACCTCTGTCGAAGGAGCAGATCTGAAACGGACAGTGTGGGAAAATCACTCACATGATCTACTCCAACTCAGGTCTCGAGTCCTCACCCGCACCTTCCAATTCCAGAATTCCAATCCTCTCCACCTGATTATTTGCTCTCATGAACTTTCACGATCCAATCACTCTGCACGAAGCTACTGGGACGCTGTCTTCTTTTCTTCTTGTTCTTCCTGTCTCGAAGTATATAGACCATGGTGTTATCTGATCTTAAATACTAAGTGACAGCGGCACGGCACGGTATGGCATGTTATGAAAATTTTGGTATACTTTTTATTTTCTTTCTGTTCTTCTCGACTATCTTGTTCTGATATCTGCCGCCTTTTTTTATTTCATGAGTACCCATTTGTTTTGTTGGAGGACTAGCTGTTCAAACCGTTGTTTATACCGTTCTTGGACCTTTTGTCTATATGGGAGGTGGTCCTTGGGCGTTTGTGACATCGATGCATGCCTCGTCGGGTAATACGTCCCGCTTTAATCTGTACTCATCTCCCGGGAATATCTATCCCCCTGCTCTAGCAGAATGATATATCTTTTTACCCTGTGGTACTATACACAGTGGTCTTATACATTTATAATAAAAAAAGGCGAATAGTTGTTAGGAGGAGTGATATTCACATTCCGCTGTACGCTCGCTATCAAAGCACATTAACTTGTGTCTAATCTATGTATGTCTGCAATCAATCATGCCATCGTGTCGATATTGACAACTTGATATCCTGGCTGTCAAACCAGCTTCACTCCCTGAACAGATAAAGATAATGAGACAAAGATCTCACTCTACAATAGCCAACTGACAACACCGATAGTGGCGCAGAGGAATGCAACAATGCCACCAAGGCCATCGGTTCGACTAAATCCAGCAACGGTGGCACGATTGGCGGCACTACTCTTCTTGGAAGAAGATGTCGAGGTGCTAGCGGCGGCGACGCTGGCGGTACCCGTGGCCGAGGTCGTCTTCGAGGCCTGGCTGACTTGTTTACCGTACGTCTGGCCGAGAGAGGGCAAGGAGGATTTGGGGTCCACTTCCCAACCTCCAGAAGTTGAAGATGGGCAAGCAGGGAAAGTCACTGAGGCCGCGGAGGCTGAGTAGTCCGACAGGGCAACGCCTGAAGGGGAGAGAGTAGACCAGCGAGACTTCAGGTTGCTGAAGTCGGGAGAGACAGGCGTAGGAGTACCCTTTCGCGTGTATCCATCCTCAACAATGGTATTTGTCGCCGCGGCGGCAGAATTGTAAGGGCCGTAGCTGATCAGACCATAGTCGTTCGTTTCCTGGATCCACTCGTAGATAATAGCACCAGACCAAGTACCCGACATTTCACTGCCAAAGATAGCAGTCTGATCTTCAAAGGTTCGAGGAGCAGGCGTGTTACAGCCCGTCTCAGAAAAGAAGATCGGGATAGGGTAGTCCGTTGCGTTCTTCTGAAGCTCACTGTAGCCAGACACTGTGTATGATGAATCACCGCACCATTCGTAGGCATTGAGAGAGAAGAAGTCCAGCCTCTCAGAGGAGTTGCTCGAACAAGCCATATAATTTTGAAGCATGGGACGCAGCTGGGCAATATCTGCAGCAGAGTAGCCAACTGGGATCTTTCGATAACCCTTGGAGTCTCTGTAGGCCTTGATGTCACGGGCCGCGGATAGGACGTAAGGAGCTGCTGGGGAACCCTCAGCCGTAGTAAGGACCTCATTGCCGACGAAAACACCGGCCGTGTTGTTATATTGCTGGAATTCATCGAGGACCTTCTTGAAGGCGTCGAACTGGGTCTCGTTCCAATGGGGCGACGTCTACTCTATCATCAGAAAAGCCGTTACTTTGGACCGGACATCCTGAAACATACCTGCTCGATCTGCGTATCAAAGTCATCGAGGTCCACGAAGAGGTAGATCCCCGCATCCGCAAATGTGGACATGCAGCCATCGTGGTCTCCATCCGCGTCAACATGGTACACACGGATCGCATTGGCGCCCAGCTCCTTCATCAAGGCAGCATCCAGCTTGCATTGGTCGGTATCGATCAGAGGGTCGTGGGGAACAAGTTGATAGGCAACACCTGACAAAGTCGTTAGCAAATATTAAAACCTCAATAGTGACCACCTTCGCCAAATACGCACCCTTGATATAGAACTGGTCTCCGTCTGAGGTGAAGAACTTGGATCCCACAGCAGAGATAGTTGGAAGAGCCATAACAGGCAGTGATTGTAGGCACATAAATAGCAAAGAAGAGCCGGCCATGGCCAGCGAAGACGGGAGTGCCAACATGATGAATGATAAGAGCTGCTATGCAGTTATTCCTCTTTGATTATCTCCGCACACGCAGTGGCACACTAGTGCTACAACTGTAAGAAATGGATGTGAAGTGCAAAGGAAAGGGAAGTCCGCAGTTCCAACAGGAATATATGTTGTGTCGACTTTATTCAGCGAAGGCAAGGGCAGGAGTCAGTCAAGGAACCTCAGAAAGGAAAGAGAAGGAGCTTCCCTGTTGGGTACCGCGGGGAAAGAGAAAACGAAGGTCTATAAGGTAGAACGAAAGTCAATGGCAGCACGGCCACCAGGAGAAAAGAAGTAGTTGTCAGACGTCGTGGACTGTCCGAGTGCTTGAGAGAAAAAGAACGGGATGATGATGTGGACTTCTAAAGAAAATAAGGAATGGACCTCCTTTCAGGAACCTGTGATCGAGTGATCCCGAAAAACCAAGGCATGGCGGAGCCATCATTTCTGCTTTAGTTAGCGTGCTTCTCCAGATACTCTAGTGCGGCCACCTCAAACCCCTTGAACCGTCCGACCGCCAGCTAAAGCGCGGATGGCTGGACATAATGGATGGGCAGCTAGTAGCGCTAGTAGCGCTGGTAGCGCTGTGACATTGCGAATTGACCCAACGATCGCTGCAGTTTCTAGGATAATGAGTGGTCGTGGCTGACAGGCTCACATCTTGGCAACTCGTGGGCGATAAGCCAAGTTTCTTTGACAACTTCAGCCAACCCGAGAGCTTCATTACTGGGTCGGCGTCAGGTCCCGAAGAAAGCCCCTCGGGAGGCTTGCTGCATCCCGGCGATAGAGTACAAAGGACTCGTGGACTGCATTTCAGCATACCGATCATCACCCGCACTGGAATGTCAGCCTTTGCGCCACCACCAATATCTTATCAACAGAAGGAATGGATTTCTTGCATAGAAGACGTCATCGATAATTGAGCTGATCGCCGATACAAGCTCGATCTGCTCGATCTGGTTATTGACAACCGGTCTGAAACGCGGTTTCGTGTTTCGGCTAAGCTTTTCTCGGTACTGGGGATATATGCCAAGAGTTTGAGGGGGGATCTCCCATATTCTCGAGGAGACAGGTCGAATTAAACGGCTCCATATGTGGCTCCAAGGCACTGGGTCAAGAATTTTCTGTTTCGCCCTTACTAGCGGTGATAAATGAATTCCTATTTGCTGAGACTATGAAAGGGATCATAATTATCGAGCCAATACCGCCAGGATCTACCTCAAAATACGTACAGTATACACGTTCCTTTTTTGCGTGTGCTGCCGCTACCTTCGCGTCCTCTCTTTGTGTCTTGCCTCCTCCAGCATCCCCTACATGAAGCTGAGACCCTGAACCAGTAGTGGTGGCTGAGCGCACCTCATAGGGTATAACCGTAGCCTTCATTGTCTGCAGCCGCAACTATTTTGGACGCTTTCCTTCTACTGGCCATTAGACAGGACTCAAGCAACCATGACCATTATACATACAGCCTCCCTGTGTTAGGCTAAGAATATCAGAAACTAACTTAGGCTCCGAAATTGCCCTGTCTTTACTTATCCAATATTCGATGGCCTTGACTAAAATGTGCGTACAGGTCGTCATGGTGACATGTCTCTCGAAGCAGGTCATCGAGAAAATGTCTTAATTTGGTGGTCAATTGCTGCATGACTTTCCTCGCACGGAGCACTTTCCTTGCGCTAGCTAGAGCCTTTTCGCGCACGATTCAGGAGAGGTGGGTATGATCTCTTCTTGTCAAGACTGACTGGAGACCATTGTATATCGCATCCGAGCGAACGAAACGTCATGCGGACTGACAGGATTCAAGAGACATCAGTTGCCTCTTCCAACTGAATCCGACCCGATCGGAGCTTCTCATTTATGCGATGGCTCGATGCATGTGCTTCATGAGCTGTCGTCGACAAAGCTAAGATCAATCTTCTTAGGCGTACCAAACACGTATTCCCAATATCCTTGGACTCTGCTGCAGATGCCGGACTTGCTCTTCCAAGATCTGAAACTTCTTTCCAGATTGCAGCTAGTCCACTTTATCTCTTCCCAGTAATTCTTTTCAACATCATATCCGAATCGCTTTAACGTGTCTTCCGGGGTTGTCCATGCTCTGCTGTCTTCTCCATTCGCTCCCAGTGTAGGGGCTGTCTCCCACTTGCTGCCGAACAAGTTCTCGCCTGGATCGAATTTAGGATAATGTGCATGGATGAAGAACACGCGCGGAGCCTTGGCGACAGAGGAGTCCTTCACTCGCCATTTATTTTGGCTGGTCAGTTGAAAGTCTTCCATAGGATCCGCCTGAACCATGGCCGAGCCAGAGATTTCGCCGTTAGGTTTTGCGTGACCTATTGGCCGAACAGGCTCGCTGACAGTGTAGAAGCTTTGTCCCAAAGCGGACGCTGCGTGAATAAATGTCTCCTTATCACCTTCACCAGGTGCACCTTGCGAGAGCAACGTGAAGTAGTGAGTTGGTCCATAATAATTGTAGTAAGCAGCTAGAAGCAGAGTCAAGAGGTGGCTCTTCTTAGAGACCAGGAATACGCCAGTCTCTGATGATGCGCGAAGAGTCATGGAAGGCGGCTCTTGTCGAGAAATATTAAAGTACAGAGGCGATGCGGTCGACGCCCAAAAGTCCGGCCAAGTCACTAGACCGTTTGATGTAAAAGGCTCTGAGCGCAATAGTTCTTCAGGGTCATGCAGGGGGAAACAATCAGCGTCCATCCATATGACGTTCTCGAAAGACGATGAAAGCACCGCAAAGATCTTTAGCTGATAATGTGCAATTTTGACGCTGCCTGCTCCCTGATCTTTGAAAATGTCAGAAAGGATAATGCATCGCGCGTTGAGGGTTGGAAGAACATCTTCGCAGATTTTATTTTCATATTCAGTTGCATCCTTGACAAAGAGCTCCACAGGTAGCGTTGACCCAGTGCGCCGCAGCATTCTCAGTGAGGTAACGAACACCGGCAGCAAGGTACCCCCTGCTGAAGAAACTATACCACTAGTTCCAGAAACATAAACCGATCGCAGATGCCTCAATTCTTTTATCGACTTGACGAAACCATCGTGTGCTTGCTGCATTGGCTGTCGACACATATCGGGATCGATTATGAGGTCAGGTCTCGGTGGCGAACTGACCGCATTGAACCCGATTGCCCCTGCCGTGCCATCTCTTTGAGGAGAAAGGCAGTTTGGAGTATAATTCTCTAAAATGGGTATGAAGTTTTTCCAAAAACCGGGCTCAGGAGATTCAGGAGGAACGCCAAGATTGTCGCTTGTCACCTGTCTACCCGGCCGTCCGTAGAGATATAACGATGTGAAGATGAAAAAGATACTCAAGGCGACTAAAATCGCCTTGAGCACCAGCCCGCGAGCATGAATCATACTTGCGATATCGAATACATATGTAAAGGAGGAAGATGTCTTTTATATCGCAAAATTAGCGAGAATAGCGGGATAGATGGTGGAGAGGAGTGTGGTTGCTGAAGCTTCAGCTATTGCGTAAACACTGGGGCCGCTAATCACAGCAGCCGCGTGTCCCTCGTGGCACAGCAAGACGAGATACACAGCGAATGGATAATATAGTGAATTGTGCTGCAACATACACTATTCACAATTTCTGGAGATAGTTATAAATTCATACAGTCCATCTCATTGTTCTGGATGTTGCCAGTTACAACCCCTGGAATCGTATCTGATTAGAGTTGACATATTTTCCGGAACCGGTAGCGAATAGCATAGTAGGTCACCAACACGCCGACAAAGCCACTTGCAAACAGCAACAACTAGGGAGCTGGTACGAAGATTAGGCATTTATGACAGCGGTCTCTTGACGGCTGTTTCAGAATTCACAACTAATGGTACGGGTTCAGTTCAAAATTTTCATGAGCATACTTATCTCTGCATACTAGTTTCCCCCGGCAATGTTGCCAGCGGAGTGGAAGCAATAGACAGGGTAGGTCTGAATGGTCCAAAACTCTGGGGGGTTCCGTGGAATAGCAGGCGGCCACCTCAGCTCCATATTTGGAACACATCCACACCTTAACAAGATTACTACGGAGTATGCATTAGGTAGTGGAAGGATAGAATATTATCCTAGGTCATTACTCAAGATACCCAATAGCACATGCCACACAGCTCGCAAGTCTTTTGAAGTTGGTGGATCTTTGTCCTGTTCAGCCAAGGTATCAACGGATTCAATGCATCTGAAAGCCCTGTGGAAAGGTAGAGATGGTAACGAAGCCCACCATGATTATTGAATTCATCAATAACTGGCAAGATCAGCTCTTAAGCAATTTTGTGCTCGCACAACCATCTTTCCTGTCCCAGCTGGCTGTTAAATCGACTACCAAAGGTGGGAATGAGAGCTATTCCATTGGCCTAAAAATGCCAGTGCCACAGAACCATAAAAGACTCGATAAGTCATTTATGCAAGTTGCTGACAGGTTCAAACCCAATCCAGACTTCTTATCGACCAACAAGTGCCGGGAATTCCCCAGCTTCTCCAAATTACCGCGCGGTAGCTACTCTTGTTAGTCGACAACGTAGATCTGGAGAGGGTTTCTTTTACCCCACTCTTGCTTCTTCTCCATTGATGTTCCTTTTAAAGATAACACGACGTTAGAACCTCGGCTTCGGGATGATATGGACTACCTTATTGGTCAACGGGGGGTCCCAGTCGGCTATGATAGTAACGCATTTGGGTATCTTGATATGTATTCAAATCCGGGTAAGGGTCTGCTGAGTAACGGGACACGCTCCTGTGGGTGCCACTTTTTTTTAAGCTATACCAGGCCTACGACGAAGCCAGAGTACATTATCCGCACATCGAAAAGACATTCAGGATAAGTGAACAAAGGTTTTAGGACTAGTCCACAGACTAGACTCTTTTTGCTATTCGGTTGATCAATTCCGGAAAGCAAATGCTAGTATCCCACCCCAAAAACGGTCTGGAGACAATATGCCCGTGAAGATCATAGTCTACCCCACCCTTGATAAGGAATGGAGTGCATCTATCCTGCCCTCCAAATTAAGAATGCTCGTGTTGTAGGTGGATCAGACGAGTTCGACTACATTCGGAGCGTTATATGATAAAGATGGGATTCTGCATATATCAGTCCTCCCCAATCGATCGCGAGGTTCTTCTCGTGTTTCATCCCTCTCAGCTCTTCCCAGTTTGTAATCACTCCAATCTTGTTCACGCTATATCACATCAAGATGGGTGAACTTCCAGTTCCACCAGCCTTCCTAGTCGCTGCCGTGGCACTGCTGTTTTGCCTTTACAAGCTTCTGCAAGTGGGCAGCAGGCCGAAAGGCATGCCTCCTGGTCCTCCTACGGTACCGATCCTTGGAAATCTGCATCAGCTACCTGATAAAGATGTGCACGTTCAATTTAAGAAATGGGCGGAAGAATATGGCGATATGTACTCAGTGATGCTGGGAAACCAGCGCATGGTTGTGGTTAACTCCCCCAGAATTGTGAAGGACCTGATTGACTTACGCTCCAACAACTACTCATCCCGTCCGGAGATGTACGTTGGTCAAACCCTCATTTCGGGTGGTTATCGCCTGGTCCTGATGCAATACGACGATGGCTGGCGCAAGGCACGCAAGATGATTCATAATCTGCTCAACATCAAGACTGCTGTCAATTACATTCCTTTCCAAGAGCTAGAATTGAGGCAGATGTTGGCGGACATGGTAAAGAGACCAAACAAGTACCACGATCATGTCCGCAGATATAGCACTAGTCTTGTGACTAGCATTGCTTTCGGATGGCGGAGTCTGGCTTTTAATGATCCAGAGGTTAAGCAGATCTACGAGGTAAAGATCCATATAATCTAAACTTGAGTTATGATCACTGTGCTAATATAGCCTTGTCAGGGTTTCGAGCAATTCGCCGTCGCCTCTCAGGTATCTGCATCAATGTTGGACTACTTCCCCATTCTTCGTGTGCTTCCTGACTTCATAAATCCCAGCAAGAAGAGGGGAAAGGAACTGCACAAGGAGGAAATTGCTTTGTACAAGTCGTACATGCTGAAGGTCAAAGAGAGAATGCAAAAGGGGATCATTACCGGAGCGTTCTGCGAAGACATGTTCAAGAGGCAGGAGAAGGACGGCTTTACAGACGACTGGGCCAGCTATGTTAGTGGAACTTTGCTAGAAGCTGGCTCAGACACCACTGCATCCATCTTCCTCACGTTCCTTGTTGCAATGATCAACTTCCCGGAAGTACAGAAGAAAGGTATGATCCGTGTATCTCCTAACATTAGGTGTTAGTATCGCTCACAACGTACAGCCCAGGAGGAGATTGACCGTGTCATTGGCCCCAACCGTCTCCCTACGATGGCTGATGAGCCCAATCTCCAATATATTCGTGGTGTTGTCAAGGAATCTCTCCGCTTCTTGCCTTCGAGTATCCTTGGCATCGTCCCGCATGCTACGACAAACGACGATGAGTACAAGGGTTACAAACTTCCAGCTAAGACTGGGGTTATGATCAACGTCTGGGCTCTGAACAACGACCCAGAGCGGTATCCCAACCCTCGTAACTTTGATCCAGATCGCTACAAGAGCGACTTCCTCCGTGCTCAAGAAAGCGCCACTCTTGTTGACCCATACCAACGCGATCACTTCTCGGTAAGTACTCAGGAAAACCTCAAAAATGAAAAAGGTAGCATGAATACTAAATAAAAACTTCAGTTTGGCGCCGGCCGCCGCGTCTGTCCGGGTCTCAACATCGCCGAGCGCTCACTGTTCCTGGGAATCGCTTACATGCTCTGGGCCTTCAGCTTCGAGCACGCCTTGGACGAGAACGGCAAGCCCATCCCAGTGTCCACTGAAGCCGTCACACAAGGAATCGTCTGCCGACCTGTGCCCTTCCAATATAAGATGATAGAGAGAGACCCAGCGAAGAGCAAGATGGTCTTGAAGGCTTGGGACAATGCCAAGGAACTCCTGAACCGATATCCAGAGGGTATTAAGAGCATCCAGTACCAGAAGGATTGGGAAGAGTTTACCAAGAACGAGGTGATCTAGTTACTTCACCTCGACTTTTGCATATATCAGAGAATGGTTATGAACGTTGATGTTTGTGTACTGTACCTATATGGAAGCTGGAGGGTGTCCTGATTGGTCTTACAGTTGGTAATATTGATCCATACGAGATATGATTTAACATTTAGATATGAGGAAAATATAAAGCTATAGCTCGATTTTTATTACCTTCCTAAAGTTGGTAGTCATGCTAGAATAGTTGGAGATCAGGATCCTTAAATCACTCCCTAAGAACTGTACCCTGTTGCAATAGTACCTTGCTTGTTGGCTTTCGGTCATTAACCAACATTACGCGTCTGTTTCTCATTTAATCTACGATCGACACAGCGATCAGTAATATAGCAGTTATCATTGCCAACACGTCCATCATGATCGACGACAACCACCACCACGCCTTACCATTTTCGTTAGCGTGGACTATCTCCGACATTTTATCGTCCAGCCTCCTCCGAGTCGGTCCGGTCACACCGACAGAGACAAAGGGCTCTCTGCCTTCTTTGGGATGGATGGAGTTCAATGAAGTAATAATAACTATGATATTCAAGAACTCGGATTTTTTTTTCCCCTGGAGAATTTTCTTTCGTTCTCTTCATTGTGTCTAGGGACGGGAGGCTGGCGTTAGACGAGATGTAGGGCCGTTACTGGTATAGCTTCCTTAGAGCGGTGTGCATAGATTTGCCTTGAGAGAAGCCAAGTATCTGGATCCATCGAGCTGGTAGAAGTAGAATGACCCTATGGTGTAATGGAAGATCGGAACGTGCCCATGCTTAACAATTATACGAATATCTGGGCCCCAAAATACAATTTCCGCTTCTCCGGTAGCCTTGCAAAATGGACGGGGAGCGGAACAAAGATTTCAAGTCGGCTTACGAATTTCGGCATTGGGTCATGTTTCATTTCAGTTATGATTCCAGAAACACCTTCATTATTAACAGAGTTAATAGTGGAGCGGGACTCGCACACAGATCCCATCTGTAGGGCTACTCTTTTATCCAAACCCAAACTGAAGAATATCCGTGGTTCTAGCATAGCTCAGGTACGGAAGGCTTAAATTCAGAGAATATACAGCATATTTTGGTTATCGGTGACCTCATGGCTTGCGATAACAAAAATTCAAGCCTTGGATAATCTAGCGTAGCGTGTCGCCTCTTTTACGGACTTCATCCGAAGGCCCACAGAGCGCAGAGTTAGTGGTCGGAGACATAAGCTCCTGGAAAAAGGGTTGGCGGGAGCCACATCAGGGACTGAAGATCTCTGCTAGGAACCAGGTGACTGCGTTGGATACTTGCGAAATCAGTTCCAATCACTGGGTCAAGAAATTAGTCAGACTTATCAAGCATCTTCAAAATCAAATGATCGACATCGAAGATTGGGACTTATTACGGCTCTGGTTACATATTATTGTCCCTGATGGATATCCATGGATCTGAGATCAGCGTCAGAATTTTTTTCGATCTTTTTTGTTTTTTTTTTTTTTTCGCTACAGCTCACTTCGGTACAAAATGAGGCTCGTATAATCGTCCAATTATTACCTTGCCATCAGAGGCTGTCTCACTCGAGGGCCATGACCTGTCATGGACTGGCGTCCGATAAGTTCAGTGGTTGTGTGAGGAGTATGCGAGCGCCGCGCAGATGTTAGACTGTTGGAGGCGTTCAAGTCTCCGAACTGGGGCATTTTCAGGCGGATGATGTGCTGAAACTATTTCTATTTCGGTCCAGGCCAGCCTCTTGGCAAGACCTGGACCGTGGTCTGCGTATCGTCAATCAGTCGTTTATCGGCACTATCCACCGTGTAGGCCGTCACTCGTTCGGTTTGACCGTCGTAGCGCCCAAAATCCAGCCAGGGCGGCACCAGGTAGGAATGCATGGCCACAGGAGCATCACGATTCGGCAAAAGCCACGAGTTATCTCGCTCGTAGGCGTCCAGGTGTCTTGTAGAAAGGACGATGGCGGGGAAGGGTTCACCACTGACCAAGCGGGAGAAACAGGAATCGGAGAGTGGTGCCCACTTTCCTCGCGCCCGCCCGATACAACCAGGGTCCGGGATAATATAGCCTAGAAGGAAAATGATGTGATGAGGAGAACGCGACTATTTTTGACTGCCCTTCTCCCCTCTTATTTCGGAGAGGCTCTGCGAGACGATTTGTGTGTTCGGACAGTCGCATACCATCTTCCCCCGATCAGCGTTTCCGATCGTTCTCATAGCATGGCGTGACCTCACATGATCGGAACGGATTATGTGTCTTGATTTCTCTAAACTCTGAGATATTTTGCTACGCCAAGCTTCACTCGAATGTTCGCGAATCGTTGGCCATAAATCTGGACTCAATTGCATCTTCTGTCGTTGGGTTCTTGGAGGGGTTGATCACCTAGCGGTGACCCAGATAACACCATTCTGGTTGAGGAACCAATGCCATTCATGATCCCGCTGCAGAATACGAATCGTGACGATATCAGTGGTGTAAACGACACATGATCTCTTACCGAAACTGAATCGCATCTCCGATCTGATTTGTCTCCCATTGCGACGAAACTTTCACGGAGTCTTCCTGAGCGTTCGACCTATCGCGGAATCTGGTTCCCTACGTCATCCATCTATCGACCGTTGGAAAACAACCCGCATTTGCCATTGAGCGGATCATTAAAGCTATTGTCGCTTTCTCTCCATATAGAGGGTGATATCTCGTCTCTTGTTGAAAAAGAGACCTGAGTCGGCCTTTCTACCGGAGTGTAGAGGAATTCTACGTCAGGGACTCGCCTTGCTTACTCTCTTCTGGAATAACGGGGACAAGAAAAATAAACATTGCAGATCGCAATTACCAATCATATGAACTATGTCTACCTCCAGTACTGCCTCGCCATTCAGAGTCCGCGAGGCGGATCTGAAGGAATTGGAGTCCAACCATGAGTTCAAGGCCTTGCGCCAGCGTCTTGAGCGAATCGAGCGGGAGAATGGTACGCTGAGGTAGGTTCGGAATGCATCTTGACACTTTTATCTTAGCTGCTAGTACATACTGACTCTTGTTTTCTGAAGCTTCTGTCCCTTCCATGAGCAATCATGCACCGCGACGGAACTATCGGACTTTCGATTACACCGTGACATTCTCCATGGTCTTTTTACGCCTTTGTTCCAGATCCACAAATATGCCTCGCAAATCGCATCGCACGTACTCCAAGATCGGAAATCGGCTGATACTGAGCTTGCTTTCCGTGGGGAGGCACGCAACGCCTATTCTTGGCTGAATTGCTTCCTGACTGAAGAGCATGACTGGTGCTCCACACAAGGTTGCCCTGCCTGCGTGGTGTCGTACGTGTTGGATTCGGAACCTACGGTCCGGTTCACTGTTGTGGCTTGTCTGCTTGCAAATTATCTTCAAGAGACCATGATCCCTGACGCCAAGCGTCGACTACCATCCTTCGACTCCTGGCTGAGTGCAGTAGAGACTGCAGTCCGTGAAGACCAGTTCTGGGGCGATACTTTTTGGCCCGACATTGAGTATCGAGCATGGGCATTGGAGAGCGGCATTAAACAATTAATATCACAGTGCCTTGAATTACGAGATCACAGCGAGGCGCAGAAAGATAGACTGCGCTCGGACTGCACAACCAGTTGCGTCGTTGCACGTGGCTCCTGTCGCTATCACTCACGAACTATTGCATTGCAACCTTCCAGTATGGCTCGACGGCAATTAAAGATGACTAGGGAGGAACGAGAGTGGATCTCGAAGATGATCACAGCGTATTGGCGGTTTCTGTGTCGAAACACCCACAAAATCAAGCCCCTAGAAATCGCCATGAATCCAGCGCCTTCATCTCCTGTTCCCAGAACCCGATCGTTGACTTCTTGATCGAATTTTAAAAACAACTCACTTTGACCTTAAGCACTTCAGAGGCACCAGTCCGAGGATACTAGCGCGTCACTATGCTCTCTCCTCACTGCCTTGCAGTTGATGCAACCGACGCATTTCCGTAATTTTCACAACTACCTTATACCGGGAATATACAACCACCGTCGGATAACCACGGAGATATTTCAGGACGCCGATGACGACAAAACATATCATTCCTCATGAAGGATATAAAGACATTTCATTGCCAATGCGGCATCATGACCGTTCTCGGATGATACCCACCACATGCCACACGGCAGACAGAACTGTGACGATGACGATAACAATGATCACAGCTCTCAACGACGACACGACGAAACGACATTCATTTCTTCCCCTTGATACCTCCCGCACAGTCTGCGAGAAAAGGCATATCGGGACCCATTTCCATTTCCATTTTACTTCGTGTGGGTAAAAAAAAAGGGCATACTGCGCAGGCGTGACGGCCTGCACACGATATATGATGGGGTGATACCTATACTCGGATTTATATTCATGCATATATTCTCATGTGTGTATATTTCAAGTACCAGTACATGATGGTACTCATTTAGTACATAGAATGACATTCTTCTGTACATGTTCATTGAAAATGAACACTTATCATCTAGTCCTCTACTTCATTGATAATGATATGGCATAGCTTCCACTGAACCTAATAACATCATACTCACCTCCTAAGAATATAGAACTCAACTCAACCCAACCTAATGATATCAGCACCTACGTACCCGATACGGTGAAACAAGTCGCAAAGCTCATCATCTAGATATTCAAATCCCCATCAAATAAGTAGGTAGGTCCTGTCAGCATGCCTCTGCTTTAATCCGTCAGTGATTAGCCGCTATATTGAAGGCGAGATGCGGCAGACCTCATCTACCCGAAACAGCGGGTAGACAGGTTTCATTCATAGCCATCCTCTTCGATCAAATAGATCATCAAAGGAGATATCCTGCAAACGGCTCATGGTTCATTTAGGTGGCTTAAGCAGAGATATCGTTCTTTATTTGTCGTTTAGCATAAAAGTAGGATAGATTCGGACTAATTAAGATAGTAGGTAATCCAGAGGATTTATTCCCGAATGCTAATATTGCTCCTAATATTGTCTCCGTACCCTAGGATTCGACAATATACTATTGTGCTATATTGTTGAACTTGTCAATGAGATGCTTAACTTACCTGTCCAAAACCCCTCTTTGGTCCAAATTCTTTTTTTTTTTTTTTTTTTTTTTACCTCTAATTGGGGTTCAATATTGGTTCAAATCCCTCCCTCCTAGATCCTACATCCTACATCCAAGTAAGCAAAGTGACCAACTAACAGTTATCTAGATCATTTTAGCAAAGCAAAATGCACTTACTACGCTTGCATGCCCCAGGTAAGTAGGATTCAACATACTTCAACTAAGTAGAACAACTTCCTTCCATAACCCCGACAGGCCTGATTCAATGATGAAGCCAGCGCAGAACCCAACTCAACTGCATCCATGACAGAAATCAAAGAAAAGCTGGATGAATTAATCTAATATCCGGATTAGCCGCGCTTCGTACGCTTTACCTTCTCTTTTCTCCCATCTCGACGTAGTGATCCGAATATGGTGCGAACCCGAATACGATAATTGACATAAGACAATTACACCGAGGAAAGAGGACACGCGTACATCCAACTTAATATGGCAGGAGATAGTGGCACTATACCTTTATCTCTCATCGCTGATGCAGAATGATTGGTAACGGTGCGGCAAGGAGAAAAATTTAGGTTGGAGCGCCTCTTTATAGGAAATTGCGCTTCCAATCGGAGAATTAAGGTTCGGTCCACGTCTATGAGCTGCAGGGCTAGTATATATGGGGTACTTTGCAAGAACACTTGAGAGGATAAACTCTGCGTAGTAGAGTATGGTCCTACTCCGGTAGGAACAGAATAGCAGTATAGTCAGGTAGAGGAGGTAAATGTCGGCTAGACCGTAGCTAGTTACCTAGTTTGGACAACCGCGGTTCCGCGAGGCTAGAAAATGCATAATCGGAACTTTGTTACTATACGATAGTGCTGATGAAGCTGCATACGTCCCGTACCGCTCGTGAGGGAAGGATTATGGGGTCCGGTATTCTTGATAGGTGGACCGTTGATGCGATTGCCGATGAGGGGGTCCTTTTCCCATGTGGTGGGTGATTAGAGTTGGTAACCTTGCGCATCGTTACTCTTTGGGGAGTCCCGATCTAGAGCCTGGATTCTGCATCGTAGAAGAGGCTGATAGTCATCCCATCCCGTTGATGTTCTAGACGCGCGGAGTAGATAAGCAGTCATGTCATGGATTAGTTAAACGGTCAGATGACTGTAAACATGACAGCACCCACTGGGCCGGGCCCTGTGGGAGCCAACTAGAGTATTGCATGCATAATCAAGCTACAAGTCAGTCAATGAGTCGTATGGTCATGAGAACAACAAGATCAAACTTGAACGTGGCACTTTACGCGATTTGCCGTTTACTCGTAACTTGAACGAATATCCCGACCGGAGAATCTTCGGAAGAGACACAGGTGCGTGACGTCCACATTGCCGATGAGCCCCGGAGCGGAATTTAGTATTATTCCTGCTTCGGCGCGTAAGCCACACGAGAGGCTGACCTTTTTTTTCTCTCTCTTTTTCCCCTCTTCTCTCTTTTCCCCTGAGGCGTCGCAATCTGAACCAAAAAAGGAGTCAAACGGGCCCGTGCACTTTTTGCCTAGACCCGCCGGAAAGGCTTGGATTTCCCTGGGCCATCCTGGCCGGGGTATCCGATATCCGATCTGTAGTGGGGAAGAAACATCGAGATTGAACATGGTTTAAATATCAAAGGGGATTTACTGTGCGGGGCGGGATCGCAGGCGTTACTGTTTCGAGAAAGGAGCGGGTCAATGCTTTTCTCCTTCCCGTCCTTTATTTTGCGTTTCCAAGGATCCTGTGTAGAACTGAAACGGCCCCCAAGTACCAGGGCCGCCATTGGACTTGCAAAATTAATTGAGTCTTCTGTAATTAGTGCTACCAGGTTTAAGACCTGGTCACGGTCCATGGGAATGTTAATGAAGAATAGAGTCCAGGTGGAGTTGGATCCGGAGACGGAACCAATCTTAGGACCTCTCGATCGCTTTCCGCCGGGGCAAGGAACAGGGCAGACTTTCGCCACGTCCGCAGACGGCCGGCCTAGATGTAAGCAATCGGGGACTCCGCGGAGCGATTGAAGACGCAATACACTCGATGTTATATAGAGTATCCATGGGTAGACCTCTATCTTTCCAAAGATTTGCGTTGAGAAAGGTAACACCAGATAGACGGTTATCCACTGTTCTGCGGAACGGCGGTCAACTGCTGCTCCAGTCAGGTTGCTGGTAATTGGAAGCATTACTCGAGGAAGGATCCCGAAAGGATTGAGTGTGGCTGCTAGGTATCCATATTGTTAGGTTTTGCCTGTCCAACAACACAAAGCGAGGTAGCAGCAGATTTCCCGTCTTTGCTGTCTATGCAATATAGTAGTCTCTGGCCCACAAAAGAAGAGTATCGAATAGAAAGAGACGTGGAATCTCCGCCTTTCTGTATCCTTTGCCATGCATCTCCCGCACACGGGATCCTAGGTGCCAATGCAGTGCAAGTCATGGAGAACTCATGCATATCACGAGGTTGCAATACTATCAGCACTAGCTGCACAGTCCAAAATAGTCCAATTCTTTGAATCTTCATTTCCCTGTCATGCTCACTCGTCGATGACTGCTTGCCGCTTACTGTCCAGAGTAACCTCTCCTGAAGCGGGCCGTGTGAAGTGTGTAAAGCCATGGAAGATGGAGAACAATCTCTTCAGCGTGACCCTTCCATTTGCTTGGAGCACCACGTTGTCTCCGAACTTGCTGCGTGTAGAATTGATACGATCGAGCTTTCGAGGCTGTTTCATATAGTTGCATGGTTGCTCCATTTCAGTTCTTGGCCGTTGTCCGTCAGTGCGACGTGAGTGATGAAACGATGAAACAGGCATAATTACCGACACCCGGCCAGAACGTGCGTCTTGGTCCCGTCCAATCCTGGAAGCGAGTACGCGATCTTCCTCCAGGATGGTGGAGATCAACTCCAAGAGATTAATCGCGCGTTTAGAGATTTGGTACCTCCATAATTTTAGCCCAATCGAACACTCCAGCTGGATCTTACGTACGACAGCTGTGGCACTTGACCACGCACACGACCCCTCCTTCTGCAGCACAGTCCACGTAGCAACCAACACCTAGAACCATATCTGAGTTGTCCTAATCTAGCATGACCAGCGCCAAAGTCTGTAATCGTGCAACCAGCTCGGATGGAGCGAGAGCTCTTGGAGACCATGTGTCAATGATCTTGCGCGACGAATTCCCGCAGCTCGTCCAGCCCGTTCAGCCCGTTGGATCAATTGAAAAAAAAAAACCCCTCCCCAAAGCGTTTATTCCCTCATCACCTGCATACAGTAATATTTCGAATGGCCTAGTCTTCTCCCGCGTGTTCGATCGGGTGCCTACGCAGATCTCGCGTGATGTCATGTCAAGTAGATCGTGCAGATAATTTAGAAGCTGTCTGAACTGATCCATTGTGGCACGCTGGTTCTCGATTTCGATTCAGGCTGCATGGATACGCTAGTGGTGGAGCAGTGGACAGTGTACTCAAAAGAACAATGAAACAAGGGACAAAGAAACCAAATCTGGAGGAGTTAGGTACCGACCTACTCCCGGAGTAAGAAGACAACGAGGCCCAGTGCCTTGGGAGCATTAACGCCCCCTCGGTATCATTTGGGTCTCCTGAGCATTGAGTGGTGGAAAGCTTCCCTCCGTTGAAAAGTAGGTGCAGCACGTATTCTTCTCATCTCCAGCCCCTATCAACGACATTCCGCCAGACCGCAAGTCCAGAGGGTCGCTAGAGGAAACTGCCGTCTCAGACTGGCAGGCATCCTATATATCCCTGTCAGTAAAGCAAGCTGATGGCATCTCACATGGTCGAAGGCATCGCTTCTACTTGACGCTGACGAGCACATCCTTCGGGTAATAGGTAAAGATCAGAGTAGCCGCATGCTAAGACCTCGTTATCAGGGGGGCCTATCCTGGTCCTCGGGAATCAATAGCTGCCAATAATCGATGCTACAGCGATTCAGCTTGCAGCTAGGCAGAAAAAAAGAAGATGTCTTGATGTTCAATCCCTAAAATACACAAGCCACAATGTATCCACTAGCGCATTGTTCGCGGCAGGCGCAGGCTGTCAGCAGTAGTGGTACCCTACCTGACCTGTGGAATCCCAAAATGGCGGCACGCATATCACCTATCCAAAACCTTGTTCCTAAGTTCGCTACTTTCAGTCCGTGCTGCTTCGGGCGACAACGCTGCTGGCGGGAACATCCGAGAAGGGAATCAGACAGGCTCTTGCTTCCACAACACCTGTTACCCAATCAAAATGGGGTTTTTTGATGGTGACTATAAGAGAAGAAGACCGGGATGCTGCTGAGCTAGCTCAATCCTCCGAGCAAATCAGTACGGCCGGTGGTGGGCGTCACGATGATCGACTTGGTTGAGGAAAGCACTGTGTGCCACGGATCAGCCAGGATCGGATAACAAGCCGCTCCGGATCTGCAGTGGAGAGCATGAACAGGAGCTTCCTCGGCCAGGTGCATCGGGACAAAAAGGGTGAAAACAGGACAGCATGCTCTGACTGACCGGAAGATACATCCTGTGGACTGCGGTTGGTGCCTGAGACGTAGACGGTGCTCCTGGCGGGCGCAACGGGCATGAAGGAGCGCCGTCTGTGAGCGGACGTCAATTGCCAGCTCCCTGTCCGGTGGAACAAGCTGGTGATAAGTTATGCACGGTGCCAAGGACCACCATAACAGGCAACTTCTCCTTGCCAATCGGTTCCCGACCAGCGTCTATTCCGCACCGTTCCTCTACAAGTCCATTCCGTCGTCGGCCTCGTCCTTGCGTTTGTCTTTTTTAGAAGAAACTTAATTACTCGAGGCAACGACCGGAACGACGAGCAGTCCTGCAGCGTTACCAGGGCGCATATTTTGCTTCAGAACATCCTGGACAAGCCCTGTCTAGTGGCAGGTCCCTGGTCCCAACGATGCAGTGTCTAGTACATACAGTAGTACATACCTAGTCTGATTCAGATCAACCAAGCTTTGGGAGCTCGAGCGTCGTGGACAGTATGGACGGTAACCATCAAGATCAGTCTCTTCGACCAGAGAGCCGCTGGAGAGATGTCTTGTCGGGGCCCAGTCAATGATTGCTGCTTACTGAGGAGGCACTGGAACCACACGAGGGACCGAATTCTTCTTCTTGCACGGTCACACCAGCCGGCCATGACCGTTGAACATGGAAGATTGAACGTAATGCAGAATTTCCCTTTCGGGGGATATATCCTCAGTCATCAGTAAGCGGACTGGACATTCTCCGCAGTGTGTCTCGCGTGTCCGTGCCGATCCGACTTCCCAGATCGATGATCTCAACCGCTGACCAGCTTTTATTTCCCTGTACGGTATTGCTGGGAGCTGTCAGTCTTCACCTCGTTGCCCGTTCTGGTCGGATGATTCGGTCACCATGACCGGCTGCGGCAATGGAACGACCGTTTGGCGTGATGCGCCGGAAGCCGCCAGGACGGTGGCAGCAAATTCCGCGGTACGGGCTCCTGTCAACGACGCCGCCAGACGTGGTGATTGAATCATCGACCGTCTGCCGCTGCAACCCCAGAAATGCATCCCAGCCGCTTCCTTGCGTCGTGCTGTACCGTCCATCGTCTATCCTTCCCACGGGCGCGCGGTCACCTTAATCTCGTGCTCCCTCTTCGTTTCGAGAGCGCCGCACGGCACGCTCGGGAGCCGTGGGCGTTCCTACTCGACTACGACTAGTTTTCCCTCCGGCCCAGACCAGGCTGGCCTGCTGGACGATCATCCGAGCTGCGTTCCGGGGGTGGTGGAGGTTTGGCGGTGGATCTCTCCGGGTCGAGCCCGTACCTTTACGGAGTAGGTAGCGAGATAGTTTTGGGGGCGAGGGCCCGTGTCGTCGTGTGGCATCAGCCGCCTGGCTGCAAACGACTGACCTGGCCCGATGGAGAGATCGGATCATGGCTCTTATTTCCTCTGATCCTCGTGTCTTGTTTTTTGCTGTTGGATTCTTTCTTCTTCGGGTGCTTTGCTGCGAGCACTGTTCTTACGGAGGATGCATATGGCGATCGGAGAGGAGACGAAAGGGGAGCAAAACTGAGCAGAGCAGAGCAAAGCAGAGATAGGAACGGATGGCAGCAGCAGCTGGGTCGTTGAGATTCCTCGTCGACCAAGCCCAGGAACGGGTGGCGATCCCTTTCCCCGTTGATCTGGATAAGACCAGCGCGATAGAGTATAGTAGATTATAGTCTCCGTCGTCCAGGAGGCTTTAGGATGACCCGGACACAGCCAGCGAGGTCCAGGCGCCGCCCCGTCGTCCGCAGCCCAGAACGCGCGATGACCCGCCTGGAGGCGCTGGACCGCTGGACCCCTCCCCGGCCCACCAGGCGCCCTCGTCCCTGTCAACTTGTCAAGGACTCCAGGTCTAGAACGCCGCTGGAAAATCCCCCCATCAGTTAAGAGGTTAATACCGCCATGGTCGCTGCACCGCTGACTACTCCTTCGATCTTTCTTTCTCCTCTCTCCTCCTTTTACCACCCCCCGATCGCCCCAGGCTGACCGTCTCTCGACCGGTCTTCTTATCAACACTGCTCCTTGCCTGTCTGGACCGGTCTGTCCGATCCTGCATGGCAGCATTGGCCCGTCGTGTCTGACCGGCGTGCTCATGCTCATGCTCATGCTCACCATCCTGCCAGGAAGCTAACTGCGTTGCGTGGTGACTAGTCGATCTATAGTGTGTGGAGGATCTCCAGTCAGTCGGTCCAGCCCCAGAAGACGGGTCCTCGTCTGTCTGCCTGTCTGCTCTTCTACGTTCGCTCGACAGCACGGAAATACCTGTTCCCTAAAACATCCTCTCTCGTGGGAAAACAACAACCAGATCGAAAGTTCGTATCTTTTCTCGCGGTATACTACATCTCATAGTGCTTGGCGTTCAACAACCGGTACGGCGGAACCAATCCAGACACCCAAACAGACCAGGCATCCGGAATCACGATCGATCACTCCGTCGCGCACAGTGACACCATCTGGCGTCGTGGGAGAGGTTGATCCATATCGACCTGCGGACATCAACGACGGGGGGGAAACAGCAAGCTGGATGAATCATCAAGGAGATTATGGTCTGCAGCAGCCCAGTCCGGCGATAGAGAATGATGTGATCATGCGCTCGCCATCATCGAACAGGTTTGGACCAGACACACGAGCAGAAGCTCACTCCTCCCGGCTGCGATCGCCCGCCGGGAGACATCAGATCCAGTTCCAGAAGACGAAACCCTTCCAATTCGGGGAGCCCTCCATTGCTGGCCACTCCACCTCACCACGACTTAGACGGCGGGCATCTCAGGGCTCTGTCCGCTCCGGGCCGTCCGCCGTCTCACGCTTTCTGGCCAAAGGAAGCGGACCATTGCAACTACCGCCGTTCGAGAGCCTAGGCATCACGAGTCGACCGTCACCCAGTTTGAATGGGTCCGCTCCGCTGTGTGCTTCTTTCCACGGCTCCACCTCGAATCACCGACAGATCGCATCGGAGGACGGCTACTCCTCTGGTTTACCGTTGACTCCGCCGGCGGATAATGACGAGAACGTGGGCTGGAATCCACGTGCTGATATCCAAATGCTTGATGCACACATAAACCGAGAACCAAAACCCATGGCGCAGATGGACGACAGTCGGAACCGCAAAAGTAGTTCGAGTTCGGATGGCATGGACAGTTCATATAGCTCATCGGATCATAACTCCATTGGACACCCCAGTGATATGAACCTGAGCCCGATGGATGGCGAAATGCGGGACCACGACGGTGCAGACTCCTGGCTGCAGAACGGTATCAATGCTGCAAGTAAGTATTTTTCTCCCTTGGGTTGCCAGGTGGAATGGTCTCTGATGGTGCTCCAGTTTCATCATTGCCCGTATCGAATGCCTTGGGTGAATCCGTCAAAATCGTCTCTCAAACTCTTCCATACCCACGGGCGGCAGATAAGTCCGTGAAGCTGCCAACGCGGGATTCAGTCTTCTGCTCTGTTGTCCAGAGCATCCAAGAACGGTTACGACAGGGACAGTCACCGTATATCCACATCACCCACGCTGTGCCAGAGCAGTTCAGTTTATCGAATCTGCCCACCTCGCCGCCAAGTACACCAAGTCTTGCCTTTGGCGGTGAAGACTACTTTCATTCGACCGTCTTCTCCAGTGCCACTCCGGTCCCCGCCTACCACGATTTTCGTGGTCCTCTTCCCTCATCGCGTGCTCCCTATCCCATTGTGCCGCCGCACAGCGTGCATATTGCGATCCTGGAGCGGTATTTGCCGCCCTCGTCGATCCAAGAATACAGAGATTTCTTCTGTCCGGACCGTCCTTCGGTTCTGGTCGATCGACTGAAGGAGCTGTCACCCAACGGGGGCAGTCTGCTTCTGATATACCCAACGAAGAAAGGTGCCCAATCTTTCAAAACGCAATATCTCGGGCCCATCCTAGACCCGTTGCTTCGCCAGATGGCGGTGGTCAATGAGCTGTCCACGGATGTGGGACGATATTTAGGAAAATTTGCCTCAGCTTCTCAAATGGATGATTTTGAGACCATGAGGAGCAATATAAACTACCTCTGTCAGGCAATCAGTCACCCGTCGTCGAGATACACGCTGGTGGATGCCGAGCGGGGAACGGCCCATCTGGACCGGAATTTATGGTCGGAGTGGTTCATTCAGCAGGAACGACCACGGATGAAGGAAGTGCTGAACATATATTGGCAGAACGGACAGCGACTACCGATCAACAAGACAGTCTCCGCATCGAATCGCACCTTAGCCGATAAAGAGGTTACGTCGGCCATGCTGCTCGGCGAGATCTTCGATGGCATCAAGAGACGGCCTTACGGAGATGGCGAGCCGCAAGACGGTGTGGAATTGGGTGTCTTCGTTATTCGACGGTCGCACTAGCCTCGTGGGGGGTGGAAATGCGCATGACATGACCTTTTCTTTCTGATGAAAACGCATGGGGTTGCTGCCCACTTTTATTTTTCTTCTCTTTTTTTTTGCTTTACACGAACACGACGGGTTCTGGTCGGGGAGGCGCTTCGGGGTACTGGCGTATGGATGCTCTGGGTGGGGATTCTTTTGGTGACCATGTTGGCCCATGCCTGTAACTTTGGATATTAATACCCAATGTGTTCTGCTGTAGCAAACTATGAAATTATACTAGTGAAGACATGATCTGCACTTCCAGAAGTTCTATAACGCCAATCGTAAAAAGGAAGTGGACCGATATTGCATCAACTAGTCATATTCTTCCCTACCTCTTTTGCCACCCCATCAACCTCAACTGAGGAAGACTGCATGATTCCGCCGGGACACCGTTTCGAGACAAGCCACAAAGTCCCATATCCGGGATCGTCCCCTGCAGTCCTAGTAGCGGTCAGCAGCTGTGAATTGTTATCTTGTCCGGGATTGCATCAACCCCTATTCATTATCTTCTCCTTATAATAAGCCCTATAATCTGATAATAATAGAGATCATCCCGGTATAGCATGGGATATTGTATTTATATATAGTACATTGATGACCATGATGCGTTAGCTAATAATAATATTCTATTCCTGTACCTATCCCTAGTTACCCGTAACGCTGAACACGTGGGGCGGGAAAAAAATTAGCAAGGGGATCGCGGCTATCTTCTAGGGATTAATTATGACGCCGATCAGCAAAGGTGCTAATATACCCGTACATTCCATATACCTTCTATATTGTGAATATATGGCTGGGCATGAGAACTTCAGAATAATAATATCTAATATGATGAATTTGTGAAGGTCGTCAAGTTAAATAAGATTTGAGTGTCATGGGGATAAGCAGTTATTACTATTGGATAGTTCCTAGATCCTGGAGATCTAGAGGTGGGGCCGGGTAACAAGGGACAAAAGTGTTATGGTCTCTTTGGATGGTGAGTGTTATTATTGGATAGAAAGAAAATGGCATATGAGATAGGATGGTTTTCTATAGCTTCAGGGTCTTTTGAAATGGGGGTGCTTCGTAATTTTTGTACATGCACTATTTGACTTTTTTTTGGTCTGTGTCTACTTCTATCTAACCTCTCTTCGCGCTGCTATTTCATAGCTCATACAGTTCAGATGGCTGTCAGAGACATGTCGATACTCGGGACGTAAATTATTCCTCCTTCCAACCAAGAAAATATCCACCGCAGAGAAGGCCGAGAACAATTACTTCCGATGGCGTCCCTCGCCCTGCCAGGTGACGGATCATAAAAATGCCAAATGCCAAAAATCAGCCCACGAGGGAGAATCCCGCGGTCGCAAAGTCCGAGACTAAGCCGATGCGGGACGAGATGAGCAAACAGCAGCAAACAGCGTCCGGTTAACTGAGCGATCTGCTCTACGGCGGCCGGGAGAGACCACCCACGCCGCTCCTCTCCTTCTTCCCCGGCGTCATCGGACACTGGTTTATCTTTCCACTTCTGCTCGTACAGGAAAAAGAAAGATACTTTTCTATGCTGTTGTTTTTGTTTATGCTTGGATCGATCTAGTTTTCTTTTTGTGCTCCTTGCACGCCTGAGTTTTTTTAATTCGAACTAAACTCTCGTTGCTATCGAGAACGCCATTCCCTTTGCCATTGCGACGGGCCCGCGAACTGTAGCCGGCCATGGCATACTCTCCTGCGCCAGTGTCGCCCACTGTAGGCGCACTGGGACAGCCTCTGGGAGGTGGCTTGAATTCAAGAGGCCGATCTATGAGTCCGCCTGCGAATCCTCCTTTGTCGAAACGTGACAAGCGCCGGACAGCGCTCCAGGAGCGTCTGCAGGATCTGACGGCGTCCTTCAGCCAGAATCGAGATGCTCAGTTTCGCCAGCAGCTCCATGCACTGCAGTGCGATATGACACTCATCAATAATGCTGATCCCTACGCTCTTGGTCCGCTACCGGACTCACCAGAGGATATTGCGCGGCTGATTGAAAATACTGTTGGTGGGGGCAAGTTTGGGAAGGAGATGGCTGCTGTTGCGGGAACGTGGTATTCGCGATTTGTTCAGGAAATCAATCTGGTCAAGGAGGAGACAGATGCTGAACTGGCGCTGCTTGTGGTAAGTGAACATCATGACTGTTATAGATCCAAGGTTTTTTATTTTCCTTTTTTTGGGCGCTTTGTTCGTGACTTGTTTTCTGCTTCTTGCATGCTGGTGGCTTGATCTGGTCAGTGCGCTAATTTCTGTCCTGATCCGGTAATATAGAGTCGTCACCGCAATACCCTCGAGCGCTACAAACGCGATTATGCCTTCAGAGTCCATTTCGCTGGAGAAGAATACAACCATCTCGCGTCTACTCTTCGGGAGCGTCTGGTACAGGCAATTTCTGGGAAGAAGGCTCGCTTGATGCGAGAGAAGGAGCAGCTCGATATCGCGGACACCAACGCGCTTCTCCTTCACCCGAACCAATTCAGCATCACCAACCCGGCCAGCCCCGGTGGTATCCATAGCAATCGTAAGACGAGACATACGCGGCATCGCGTCGACCTCGACGAATTTGGCAATGGCATACTCTCAGAGTCCTTCAATAAGAGAAAGAGAAAAGCTCCGCTGGATGATGACATTGGCTCACCTATCAGAGATGGCAACCCGGCAGAGAGGGCGAAGCACGCCGCAACCCATCACCAGCATGCGCCGACATACAGCATCCATTCTCTGTTTACCGACAAGGAGCTGATTGCTCACGCGAACAATGCCCATATTGCGACCGTCCATTTCTTCTCCACCTCGAAGCGCACTGAGCAGGGCTCAGGAACAGCCACTAATGGTAACAATACCGATGCGGAAGACATGTCGGGTGTCGAAGGTACCGGTCAAGAAGACAATGGCACACCTGCGACGGACATGGTCCGAACGGCGAGCCAGAATTTCCACGCCACCCGATCGACCCGGACACATGGCAACGCTGGTCTCAGTGTCCTGAGCGAGCTGTCGGATAAGCCAGCCACTCGGCCAAATCTACCATACCACATCCTCGCCAACTACCACGCGCGACCCAATGGCACTGCACCACCGTTGCCTCCTCTTATGAACGAGGAGATTGACGATGATTGCGCGCGCATGGAACGTCTGCAGGCCAAACCAGCCAGCTGGATTGATAAGGGCCTTATCGAACAGCTGGTCGATCCCGCTCCTGAGGAGATCGATGGCATACCTCAGAATCCTGACCGGTTTGGTCTACTGCATCCTGACTTCCCTGTCGAGATGGGCGTCCACTTATACCCATTGAAGGGTAGCACGAAGAGCAATGCCAATGAGATGCTTACTACCGGTCATGAACGCTCAAAGAGACATCGGGGATGATTGAATCGCATCGACCTATCCACAGTTTCGTGGATAACTCAGCTTATTATGTGATCTCGTATACATAGGACCGGAAGTGACCTGGGCGGCAGGAGCAAACTGGTGTTCTGGCGTCTTCCATTATGCAGATATCTTCTGTACAACATTTGCCCAACATGATTATTTCTCTTTTTTTTTTTTATTCGTGTTGATAACCTACGCGCGGCTCATTGAGCGGACTGACAGCATTACTATATCTTAGAATCTCATTCTTATTTGATTTGATCTAGTAAAGCTGATAGCCATTTATCCTAACTGATCTAAATGTTTCTTTGTTCGATACCTGCAGATTGTCATCTTCGCTCCACATAGCCTTTCACCAATCCAGTCGCGCACAGTAGTTTAACTCATCCTGCTTTCTTCTTCCTTATCTAATATGTTTCTCCTTGTGGCCCGTTACACGATGGGAAACATGTCCCGCATCATGAAGAGGAATCAGGCTGATGGCGCAATTTCCAGGGTCTCTTTTTTGGTGGGGGGTTAATTTGTCCCCTTAATTCTTGAATGTAAGAATAAAAATCCGGTAATGTCTCCGAGTATTGAGATTCTAGTTATGTGATCCTCGCACCGGCTCAATGTAGAAGAAGTATAGATAAACTTTCAACCCTCCTCAAATATTTATTACAGGTAGCGCCGCGACTGTCCTTTGACACGCCATGAGCACATAATTTCGTCCATATCCATATCCCGCATAAGGCCCAATTAGTCCAAGAATCTGGACTGGCCGCATTCTCCACACTCTCAATGTTAATACACGCTGTTAAGCACTACTGTAGCTCTACATGCATCCTGCGGAATCCGTGCGGACCGACCCCCGACGCTACCTATCGGATGAACCTCGGAGAATCCTCACGATCTAGTAATGCCTCACGATGTCTCTGAATCGCGACATTTCGTTCTTATCCCACTGTATTATGCCTTTGGAGACGTTATCCACAATTGAGCCATGACGGTAATGGCATCCTGCAGACGTCTTGTTCCTCTCACGCAGGGTATTCGAAACAACATGCTCCAGCGTACCGGTAGTAAGAACTGGAGCAGTACTAGTACCACTGCCTCTGCATCATCATCGCCAGCACCAGCACCCGTGGTTGCGGTTTTGTTCCAGGACATCGACCCTCCGATAATTAATGGTGTTCGAAAGCCGAAGAAGCCTGGTGGTAAGTTCCATCTTTATCTCTATCAACCAATCCCAATTCGTACATGTACATACCTGTACAATCACAGAATAAAATATAACATAATACTAAGTTGAATACAGGCTACCAAGACTCCGGCGCCGACATCGCCTACACATTACGCCAAAAAGGCATATCTATACTGACTCCCCAATCTAACCCAGACCCATTGGTCCAAGAAGGATGGTGCTTCTCCGACACCACGTCCGGGATCGTGGACGCTCTCGAACGCGGCGCGACGCATCTCTGGGCGAATACGATCCTCTTCGCATCTCATCCGCTCCAGGTTGCATCGGAGCTAGATCCATGGGAGTCACAAGTCTATGTCGTCGGCCAGCCGCCGAAATTAGTTGAGAATTTCGACGACAAGGCCTATTTAAATGGAAAGTTGCGCGAGCTTGGAGGGTTTACGCTACCGCGTGAGTGGCTCGTTACGAAGTCCGAATCGGGACTAGATGATTTGGATAATGTATTGAAATCTATAACTCGATACCCCATCGTCGCCAAACCAATCCGCGGACGAGGAAGCTACGGCGTGAAAGTCTGCCATTCTGAGACGCAACTACGCTCACATGTCTCGTCCTTACTTGACGAATCACCCATCGTCATGCTCGAAGAGTTCCTCGCTGGCGAGGAAGTAACTATCACAGTGATGCCGCCGGGTCCTGAGCACCCTCAGTACTGGAGCTTGCCGCCCGTAACGCGATTCAATCATCTGGATGGCATTGCGCCGTATAATGGTGTGGTGGCCGTGACGCAGAATTCGCGCGTGGTGTCGGATGCTGAGATGAAGGATCCGTCGTATGGGAAAGTTATGGAGCAGTGTGAGAAGGTAGCGGAGTTGATTAAGGCGACGGCGCCGATACGGATTGATGTGAGGAGGTTTGCGGATGGTGAGGCCTTTGCGATTTTTGATATCAATATGAAGCCGGTAAGTGGGATTAATTATTTGCTGTTCCTTTTGGGTGATAGTATGAATAGGAAGCTTACTATGACAACAATGACAGAATATGACGGGCCCCGGTCGACCTGGGAGAGAGAATCAGGCTAGTCTGACTGCTATGGCAGCAGCAGCGATTGGATGGGACTATGGGACACTTTTGCAGAATATTTTGTGTTGCTCTCAGACATTGGAGACGTTTCGGAAGTATCGCAGTCCTTTTTAGGGTGAAGGAAACTATGCCCAGGGCGCAACATACGATTGCCCTTGTCTCTTGAGGAAGAAAGATAAGATACCTCATAGATCTTTGAAATTAAGAATACTCTGGCCTGAAATCATGTACATACACACGATATGAGTACATAAGGAGCTGCATAAAGGAAGAAATGAGAATTATGACAGCGTAATCGGATTATGACGCATTCAGAGTCTTATTGGCCTTCACATAATTCAGGAGTCTCCATTCACCTTCCACATCCATCGATTCATATCAAGGCAGGTTCGTCCTCCTGATGTAAATTGTTATGTCCCCAAAGTGTTCATCTTTTGGAAATTTAAATTCGTCATAGTAATCGCGTATCATTTCTCTCACACGTGGCGAATTTGGATCCGTGCTAATGAACTATTAGGGAACTTTTCCAAAACAGACAATAAAATTTGGAGATAGTAGAGAAGGGACCCAAGCAAGAGCAATTTTAGAGAAGAGGAGGGAGGAAAAAAACAAAGCTTACCTTAAATGCCCTCTCAATTTTTCATCTTCTCCTTCTTTCCGTTCAACCGTATTCCAAACAAGGATTGCTGGTCGAGCAATATCTGCTACTATCTGCCTGACTGGGACGTTTGGACTGACAGACAGAACGAATGATGAATCATCAATTTCCAGAAAGGCGTGCGGGTCATTCAATACTTTGATCCTTGACTCTGCAAGAACGGACTTGTCGTTGCGCATGTATTCTGGATCCTGAGCATAGCAAACAATTTCGTCTGGTATTGTGTTCTTCTGCTGCAACAAATCCCGTGCTGTCAGCAGTAACGCATGCTGAAAAGCAGATCTATGTGAAACTCTATGAGCAAAAGACATCGATCCACACGCAAGTCCAATAACCTTTTGAACCGCACAAGGAAGATTGGCAGAGGCTAAGACGGATGTGAATCGTTTATATGTCTCGCTCTCTTTCCAGGATGATATGCTGGTTCTGAAGAGCTCAGTGACTGCAGTCTCGGCGCTCTCTATGGGTAAACCAGATACGGGTTCTTTGGTGACCTTATCCCGTTTCTGAAGCGTGTATAGAACACCGAGACTGCAGTACGCCTGTGGGGGCGGGTACAAAACCCTTCTGAGACGCTGAATAGTGTCGTAACTTATTAATGCGGATTCGCTACATCATCAAATGTCACTATATATGCATCTCATAAAGCAAACTCAAAGATTTTAAAGCGGAGGTTTTCTCACCAAACATATTCCATATCTGGCTCGTCCGCCGTCGCGGTGATCATTCCTTGTGATACATCTAACTCTACCGTAGATCCATCGAGCGCCTGAATAGTGATTATGTCGCCGATTTTAGTGCGCGTTTTCAGCTGTTCCGCTATATCGCGCATCGCTTCCTTTGTGAAAAATGGCTTGCCCGCATCGTACCACATATCGAGATTCGCAATCACTTCAGCCTCAAGGCTGCGCGTCTCGTCTTTGACAGCTTCCGGGACGGACGGCGATGATTGAGGAGGGGGTTCATTTTGGGACGACATGCTGCTTGAGCTGGAGGGTAGTGTAGAGTAGAAAACGATGTTGTATTTGTTGGTGATAGTTGTTGACTGAAGACAGCGAAGACAGCGAAGACATGGAATCTTATGTGATATAACACATTTAGTAGAAAGCGCTAAGTGAAAATATGGGAGGCGCTTACCTGCGGCTGCACGACAGGGATCTAAAACTCACAGTTCTCTTGGAAATCAACATTGCCGCGTTGATTGATTTCTGCAAGCGTCCGTTATCTACGATGCTTTCTCCAAGCTATGAACATGCAGGATAACCTTCTAACTAACCATTAGCAATGCTTTAATGCATTCCTTTCGTAGTAAACTCCTCACGCTAGTGGCAGCGCTTCATGTCCCAAGAGATCGCGATTCACCTAAGAAACACACAAGATAGTTCGTACATCGAAATAGAACCTGGATTCATAAGTTTTGTTCGCAGACATTAGAGCCGTTCTGAAAGGACCGTGGTCCTTTCTAGATGTCATGAGAAGAAACATGCTTTATTAAAACTTCTGCAACTTGTCATATACATACACAGCAGGTCATGGTATATACTGCGGTATATAAAGAACAGGAAATGATTTCCCAAATATCTTTCGTTTGATGGTAATGTAATAAAGCACTGTATATACTTGGGGTATTCTTGGGAGGTGCTGGCTTTGTCTCAACCCTATGTGGTCACTTCAACAGACAACGGAGGTTCTTCAAGTTAAATTCAAAATCTGAACGTCGTTGAAATGACTACCTGGTTTGAACCTATGAGATCTTTATCATTGTCCGGCTTTCCAGGTCCCATCCAAAAGCCTTCGCTGCCAGATGTGAACCCATCGTACTGTCGAGCTTAGGATCTATCTCAGGGGGAAATGTCTGATTCCAGAGTTGCTCCCTAACTGTGAGAGTATGCTTGAATTCTGGCCAATCCCACACATTTCTGTCTGTCGCTGGTGGCCGGTCGTCGGCTCCAGATATCTCGGAATCTGAAACACTTCTGAACTTATTCCACCAGGAAACCCACTCATCTGAGAGTTGCCATCCTGGGAAAGTTGGCCAACTTTTACCTAAAACATTTCGAGTGTATCTGAATAATTGGAAAAGCTGTTCAGTAACTTGTGCCCATTCTATAACCTCATCCAGTCGTGTCTGGAGTTCATGAACCATCGGACTCGATATATTTTGCGGGCCTGCAAAGTTGTGCATGTGCTGCGGTAATGGTAGAAAGGAAAGGCAGAATTGTACAAGGTCCCATCTGTATTGTGAAGGGAACTCTGATCTGCAATACTTTTTGAATTCCACAATCTCCCATTCGTCCAGGGCCATTTTCGCCACTCCCGTCGTAGAAAACCCTTGGTCTTGATTCATGTTCTGAATGAAGGACAGCACGGCAACTTGATCTAGAAACATCCATCCAATTGTCTGTTCCAATCTGTTCCATGTATCCCTCAGCCGAGACTCGATTTTTTGGAGGCTGGTAAGCGTTAAAGTAGCGAAATCAAGAACTCTGGTTGTTGCATGTGACAGAGAGCGGTCAATGACTTGTTCTGGTGTGTTTAACAAGCGACGAACGAATAACTCGAGTAATATCTCGTCGAAGGCGACAATAGCATTATTGTGCTGAGAACGAAAATCTGATACACTGATCTTTCTCTTGAGACAGGACATTGATTTATTCTTATCCCACGGTAATAACCAGGTTCCTGAAAGAGGAGGGCTATAGGATAGTGCGCATATAGACACCAGAAGATATGAGTCCTTGCCTGGTTGCGATCTGAGAATAACTGGATGGCACCATCCGTCAAGAAGGAACACTGAGTCTAAGCCAATTGTGTAAGCACGGCTAAGAAGGCTGATCATCAATTGACCGTGTTGTCCCATATTCGTGATGATATGAGCATGATCTCCGACTAAAGTGAGCTTTCCTTGCACACTACACAGCTTACGAGCTGAAATATGCAATGACCCTGAATTTGCCTCGACCAGAATATCGGAGTCAGAAGCTTCAGTAAGATCAAAAACAAAAGGGGAGCTATGATCTGCAATATCATCGACTTCTCCCTCTTCATCGTCCGGCCACAGTGCATCGACGGGGAATTGCAGAATTTGACTTCGAGACCAATCAGCCACCCAAGAAGGAATATCAAGAGTTGTCTTATAAATTCCTGCTAGAGCAAGAACATCCATATTATGACAATTCTTTATTAGATATGCTGAGATTCCACTATAAACAACCTCAACGGGAAGTGTATAATCAGGACTGATACCGCTCTCGTAGACGAGACCGAGAACGCCAAACACTTTATCGCGAGGATCCAAGCATTCGTACCCTGATGTATGGAATAGTAGTTCCATAATATTCCGATTAGCAAGTCCTGTCCACGAAACAGTCTCGATGAGCGACGAGGGTATAGAGAGCGTGGATGAAAAGTCTAGAACGGACGACCTGTTAGGCCAGTGCGTTGAATATTGTCCACACAGAAGCTCAAGACGACGGGCAAGGACAAGCTCCTGAAAGACCCAAAGCCTGGAGAAATATGGTCTCTGGAAAAAGCGATCCAAAATAATTTTGGTTTGTTTATCGAGCCGAGATCGCTGTACAGTCGTGGGTGATTCAGAAGCCATTTCGTTCAGAAGCTTGATGGCCATATGACTATCTGCCGTTGACTTACCAATATAAGCAAGCACAACAGACGCATTCATATAAATTTCGCGCATCAGGCCAACCTGGTGACTCTTCTCACTAGGGTCTCCCTGATTAACACATAGACAGTCTACCCAGACAAGTCGATCCCTATCAGGTAGCCTTATACTGTGCAGGGCAGCTTCGCAGTTGCTTGTCACATAGAAAATATCCCAAAATTCACCAACGTATATTGGTCGGGATATTGTCGAATCTTCTGCTAAGTCTACCCGTGTATAGGACAAGGCGTCATACTTTGACATGGGTGGATTTCTTAGGCGCGTTTTTTCGAGACGGATATGGATCGGGCCATTTTGCCGACTGCCTGTCAATCTACAAAGTCGAATTTCATCATCGAAAACAATATCCGGTAGGATGGAAGCATCAGTTGAGATCGAACGATCCTGTTTCTGCTGAATGCCGTCGCAGCAAGCTGGCGTCGTGAGGCTGTCAATATCCCGTACTGAGCTTTGGACCTCGCTATAGTAATTGACTGCAGATGGCCAGTTAAGGCTCCTCTGAGTCTTCACTTGAGGCAATAATGGAACTAATGGGAATGGATGCTGCGTCTCATCGTCAAACGACGGCAAAGCAAAACAATGATTGCAACAAGGTATTTCGTCGATGAGGACAACATCAGGGCGTTTGCACCCAGGTTCGTGCCAGCGTGACATCTCAGCTCCAGTTAAGGAAAACACAAAATGTGGTCCATTTCAGCCTTCGAGATTTCTTTTTCAAGGTGATGGAAAAGAGAAGCTTAGATATCATAGAGGAATCACCTGACCTAAGCGCGGGGAGTAGGAGAAGTGGGTGATTGCGGAATCTAGTGCGACGAATAGAAATCATAAAATTGTTTCCAAAGCGCCTATGGGACAAGGGACGAGAGAGATTATGCGGATCCGTCACACATAACCCAGTAATTCCACGCTGCATTCGCCTCATTTGATTGGAGATCCATCTACCGTCACCAACGCTCTATCGAATCGACGGACAGTGATACGAATTTCGCTGCCATTCAGGTTTCAAATCCTGCTATTCCTGTAAACTACTATTTCCTGATATGAATTAAACAAAACATGACGTTCGTAAACACTGCCTGATTTCACAAGTCTCAAAGGGTATATGGTATATGTGCAAATGTAATATAAGCGGCTGCTCCTGGCCCTTTTCTCTTAAGTCGCCAACTATGATCAAATTGTCGCAGTAGGTGCTGATGGTGAAAGCCAAGACATAACCTCACTCAAGAAATAAAATCCGTCCCAATGCAAGCTCAAACAAGTCCAAGAAATTTCACCGATGCCAATCCATCAGTAGACCTTGAATGATACCCTAAACACCGGGACCTCCACAGAATAAGCGCCCTATACATAAGCAAAGAAGAATGGAAAGCAAAGCACCGTCGAAGGGATATCCTCTCATAAAGCCCAAAAATACGCATCGCCAAAGAGGCGATTTCGTTTCCAAGATGATTCATTCGTGAATCAAAAACACCAACAGAATGTACAAGAAATGAAAACCTGCACATATTCTCATCATCGATACCGGAGCTTGGAAGATGTTTGGCGGTAACCATTCTGCATCCTTTCGGCAGTCTCCTCTTGTATCTTAGCCTTGCGGTCTTTTCTGATCTGTTCGCCGACGATGATACTGAACAGCCTCTTGTGGAGGTCCTCTTCGGTCCAGCCAATCTCACCTGAGCCGCCGTTCTGAATGTCTGCTTCCGCGAGCTCATCGACGAACTTATCAATGATAGCGAATTGCAATTCCGTAACTGGGACGCCGTAATCGCCATCCGCAGTCCAGAGCCAGTCACCAATAATTTCAGCTCGCTCCTCAGTAGGGTAATATGGGAAGAGCTCGGGTGACCGCTTAGCCAGACGATAAAGGCGGCGGAGAGCAATGTAGTGGTCATTGGTGAAATATCCAGATACAGCCAGTGGCTTCCGCTGTAGTGACTGTTTGTGTATGCGTTCCGTTTTTGCTGACTGCACGTATGGAGACTGTGGCAGACTAGGGTATTCGACTTCACCACGAACCGGTGCGTCTTGAGACTGTGGCAATTGATTTTCATCCCAGTTCTCCTCATTGCCTTCCTCTTCTATTTCCTCTTCTTCTCCTCCCTCCTCCTCAACCGTCTCCTCCTTCTCTTCTACTCCTTCTTGAGGTGCATCCTTCTCGGGACTCGCCGATCCCCACCATCCTGGAGTAAAAGACGACAGTCTCCGAAACCACGAGGCTGATGCAGGCGCAGTATTGTTCTGTTGCTCGGGGGGCGGAGTTAGGGCCGAGCGTTCATGAACCGACGGAGAACGAGATCCGCCAGTGTTTTCGATAACAATATCAATTTCCTCATCTTGCACTTGCTCGTCACCCAAATCATGACTCATAACGTGGTCT
This sequence comes from Paecilomyces dactylethromorphus, assembly GCA_029606265.1. Classification (NCBI taxonomy): domain Eukaryota; kingdom Fungi; phylum Ascomycota; class Eurotiomycetes; order Eurotiales; family Thermoascaceae; genus Paecilomyces; species Paecilomyces dactylethromorphus. The sequence goes on along the minus strand of JAPVCE010000031.1, from coordinate 1,896,352 downwards.
CCGTCGGTTTCACCGTTCTCATTCCACTGGAAATGAGGGCGATCAGGAGACTGACTAGGGCTTCGTAAGGGACTGCTCTCTCCTTGGTCTTCTTGTTCGGAACGTGCACCATCAAAGGCTTGTGGTGAACTTTTGGTGACCCTTGATTGTGCAGGGGAAGTAAGATCGACACGCGGACTGCTTGTAGCAAGGCGGGACTTCGATGTAGCGGGAGTGCGAGTCGCGGAGGATGGCGCGTGTTGGCTCGTGTTAGTTTGAGGACTGCTGTAGCCGTAGTATTTCCGTGTGTTTGGACTGTTTCTTTTTTGGAGCAGAGCGGACAGATCAATCTCCTCTTCCCTTAGTCGGCCTAATCGTGATTTGCCTAAATACGGCATATCACCTTGCTGACGATCCCAAGGTGCTGGAGGAAGAGTGTTGACGTTGTCTTCTAAGTCAACATCCTCATCTCCCCTTTGAGGGCTAGATGTCTCATTCTGAGGCGGCTGGGATAATTGATTTTCTTGTGAAAGAGAGCGAGAGGAAATATGCGAGTGCGATAAGTTGGCTTCTTCTTGCCATATATCGTAACCTCCATCCTCTGAGGCACCCTTCTCAGACTCGAGTTCCTCATCTTCTTCAGATAACTGCTGAGCGTCCGTATCGCTCTCGATCACAATTATTCGACTCGAACTTGCCGACTGAATCTCTCGACTAACAGCCTCCCTTTCATGCTGCCATTCTGCCTGGCGCTGCGACAGTATTGTCGAGCTGGTCTCTCTAGCATTGGAACCGCTACCGCGTCTTGATTGTGGCGTTTTGGCTGGTGGACTCTCCCTCCTTGTCTCAGTCACTATATTCTCTTCCATCGCTTCGCGTGGCTGGCGGTCTTCTTCTTCCTGCCGATGCCTCTCTGCCTCTCTTTTCCTCTTAGCGAGTTCTTCGCCGAATCGCAGACCAGCTCGTAATTCCCGTTGAGTCTCAGGATCAAACCCACTAAACAGCTGCTCTAGTCGCTTTCTTGTACCTTCTGGGTCCCCACTTTCTTCTCTTGCACGAGATCCACTTGAACTGAAGGACGGTCTGTGCAACACTGAACCGTTTCTTTGTCGTCTGAGGACACCTTGGAGAGCAATCCCAGCACGAACGAGACGAACAAGGCTAAGAAACGACCTTTTTTTAGTCCCTGTAGTGAAGGCACCGGCTTGAGCAGGAGCAGGAGAAAGCTTTGGAGTGGAATCCTGAACCGTAGGCGCTTGTTTGGCTGCCGCGCTCTCATGTTGGATGTTGTTCAAGGACCTCAACGGCGATGCATCATTCAATGGAACTCGTTCTGGTGCTGACTGAGTTTGGTGAGAAGTGGCAGAATCAACCTCAAGAACGGCAGCGTGTGAATCAAATGAAACTCTTGATTTCCTCTCCGAATTATTCCTGCTTTGTCGGTTTAAGAAGGGCTTTAACACTCCTTTGGATGCACTAAGACTAGAATTCAATGCTAGCTGTCTTGCTGAAGGTAAAGTGTCCAGCGAGACCATGCTGAAACCTTCGCTTTCCATGATGGTGTCGAACTCTCTATGCTCGTCTGTCGGATCTGGTAAAAGTTTGGATGGCTCCTCCCGCTGGATCTCTTTATGTGGACTTCTTTTCTGTGTCGCCGAACTCTCTTCTTCAGCCACAGACGAGGAAGTAGGAGTGGGATAGATGCGTCGCGGTCTTGGAGTATGTCCTGCATGTAGCGTATGATCCGGGGAAGGGGCGTTAGGATGATCTCGCCTGGGAGAAGAGAGTTCTTTGGCAGGGCTTGATACTGCTTGAACATCTGTAGTCTGTGTGATTTCTGCAGAATGTGAATCTGGTGGACTGTATTGCTGCCTTTCCGGGGGTGTCGGGGAGTGGCCGGTGAAGCTGGCTGAATGGGAATGCTCAAGACCTGCGGAATAGCCTAGCCCACTGGGGTTCCATATATCATCATATCCATCGTCATCAGAAGCTCCGTCGGCGACGAGATTGATCGGGCTCTCTCGTTGCGGACTCGGACTGGTCTCTGCTACATGCCGAAAACGATCTGCCTCGACACTTTGTATCACACTCTGGTCCGGAAGACTCTTGCTCGGTCTGCCCCTTTTCCTCTTTCCTGTTGTATTTCCTGTCGTACTTCCTGTCGTACTTCCTGTCGTCGCAGGGCCAGGTGTGTAGCCAGGACTCCCTTTGGCCCGCGCAGGAGTTGCTTTTCTCGGCGTCACCACTCCATTCTCAATGTCAGACTTGCGAGGTCGGCCTCTTCTCCGCTTGGGGGTTGGTTCCCAGATCCCGGAATCGTCTTTCAGCGGTACCTTCATTGTCCTCGAACCTGGTGTCAACAACCTCCTGCGCGGCGAACTCCCGTTGTTCATCTGGTCTTCTTGCTCTGCCTGGACGGTAACCCGAATCCTCCACGGACTCAGGTTTCCTTCGGACTGTATCTTGTTTGGTGAAAGAGACCGCTGTCGGCCATCAATATTCATCGTCGGGGAGCCCGGCAAGATGATATCCTCGAACTGAATGGAATGTGAAGCCTTGCTGGGGCTAAGGCTTGTGCGCGGCCTCTTGCGCGGTGTTTTGAATACAGCGGGCGACAACCAGCTTTGTCGACCGGCAAATGGTTTGATCGGGGAGGAGATCAGATAGGCCGCATCTCCGGGAGGCCCCAAGATATCTGGGGAGGAGCTGGGTTCGCGCGATGTCATGATGAATGTGCGCCAGGAAGCGCTGCGAGAACAAGTCGCAGAACGTCTGGATGGGTCGAGGATACCGCGTGTGGAAAGCGGTGGCGCAACATGCGATTCTGGGAGACTGCCCTTACCGCGCAAACGCCGATTTCCATCCCAATTGCGTTAGAGAGACCTGCGGACGAACATGACGTCCATTCCTCGCGGGGTTTTCTAATCGCACGAGGGTGACAACATAAACAACTATCCCGATCAGGCAGTCCGCGATGCCGACCCGCGGCGGGCGTGTTCTGCTTATATAAGATACGGGGCTTAAGTTTATCCGTGCCGTCACCAGCCCAGGACAGGCTCAATTTAACCGCATTCGGACAAGTTAGTAATATCCGCCTGAAATTGCCATCGTCCCCAAGAGACAAGAGGATCGCAATAACCGTTGTCCATTGTGGAAGCAAATGACTGATCTTGGTACTGGAGTGACTAGTTTGTGATCGTATTCGAAGTTGTTAGAGTAGATCTCGTTTATTGACGATAGATTGACTCTGGGTCTCATTTTGGACTGCAGTCGGTACACTGTGTCCCTCCTGAATTGGCAGTCAGTAGATTAAGCATCGTCGAGTGGCCTACATAATTGTGCTCTGACTTCAGTGATTGGCACTCCTAGTATGAGGTATAAGACTGGAGGAGGAAGTACACAGGTGGTATTCTGTCTGTCATGCTCACCTGATCTCTCTCTTCCCCGGAGCCAGGACTTCGAAGGGACTGCTCTTTACGGCCCATCTTAATGATCGACAGAGTGGATTATTTCCCCCGCAAGACTGGGCCTGTTAAGGATGACGATGGCTGCTGTGGCGCGACGGCGTTGACGCTACCCCGCCGGAGCTGCCGTTCCTGGCTCACTTTCAGGGACAGCATCCGGAGAAATTGAGAAAGGTCGTTATCGTTCACACCTGAAATCTTCCATCACATAGACACGTTTGATTGGGGATAGACACAGCTAAAGAGACTCTCGGACAATTTCTGAACAGGAATTTCATCGACCATCCCCGCATTGAGTGCGCCACAGCCCGATCTCGTGGTCACTGCGGACGGATCAGAATCCAGGAGACACGCTGGCCATGTGCGCCGGCGAAGCTTGACTGTCGTAACAAAGGCAGCGTTACATTACCATACCAGAGATCGCATTCCGGGACTCCCTGGACAACGGAACTGCCAGAAAGCTCTAGCGGGAGCTCTGCGCAAGGGACAGCAGAAACCAGCGCCTGCACCACGAGCTGCTTGTTTATCTCGCCAAAAGGAACAGGCGAGCTGCTAGGAGCCATCCCGACCCCAGCTTTCCCCGCCCGCCGGTCGGGCGTGATGCCGGCTCAATAGCTCGCGCAATGGTACATAAAGGAACTGCGTCCCAGCTGATGGCTGGAGGTCGCTCGCTGCTCTGTCCGTCGCGGGTGTCGCCTCGTCTGCTTATAGTCTATGGCCTGATCTTCATCGCGATCACCTTCTCATTCGGACTCAAGATGCATATGAAGCAGTACCTACCAGCGGCACTGTCAGTGCTGCCAGCACTCACGAGCCCAACTCTAGCATCACAGGCGACAGATGACCCCTTTAAGGTCTACACCATCTCAGCGGAGAATATCACCGCGAAGCTCATCCCATATGGTGCGCGGCTGACATCTTTGCTGGTGCCAGACCGCTCCGGCAACCTGCAGGACGTAGTGGTTGGCTACGATGATCCGCAGCAGTATCTCCATGATACAGAGACCAACCACACATTCTTTGGAGCAGTCGTGGGCCGTTATGCGAACCGAATCAAGAACGGAACCTTCGATATTGGGAGCAAGGTTTACCACGTCCCGGAGAATGAGAATGGTGGAATTGACACCCTGCATGGTGGTACAATTGGTTATGACCAGCGGAATTGGACAGTCACATCCGTCTCAGATTCAGCTATTACCTTTTCTTTGCTGGATTCTGCTTTCGAAGACTTCCCTGGTGATGTGATCACTCATGCCACCTTCAGCGTGGACACATCCCGCACTTCAGAGAACCCAGATGGTCTGCCACGGCTGACGACCAAGTTGGTGTCTCTCGCCCTGACAGATGAGACACCGATCATGCTGGCCAACCACATCTACTGGAACCTCAATGCCTTCAAGGAGGAGACCATTCTCGAAGACACGTTCCTACAATTGCCCCTATCCCAGCGCTACGTTGCCACGGACGGCATCTTGATCCCGAACGGGACAATCCTCGACGTTTCGCAATCTAACCACGGTGTGATGGACTTTACAGCTGGCAAACTCGTTGGTCAAGATCTGAAGTATTCTGATGGCGTCTGCGGCACAGGTTGTGTCGGCTACGACAACTGTTTCCTCGTAGATCGTCCTCCGTCCACCGCAGCGCCAGATTCATTGGCCTCCGTTCTGAAAATGAACTCCTCTACCACCGGTATCAGCCTCGAAGTCGTAACGAATCAACAGGCCCTGCAGATCTACGCATGCAACGGCCAGAACGGCACAATCCCCGTGAAACAGTCACAAATTTCCCGTAACCATGGAGGCGCGAAGTTCGTCAACAAACATGGCTGTCTTGTCATTGAGACAGAGGGCTGGATCGATGGTATCAATAATCCCCAATGGGGACAGCTGCCGTACCAAGTCTTCTCCCCCGAGACGGGTCCAGCGGTTAACTGGGCTACTTACACTTTTGGAACTGTCGCGTAAGCTGGTTGGTAGTAGCTGGCGAAGATCTTGAGTTGGTAGAGTTTCTGCATTCTCTAATACCCGCTTTCAAAACGCTATGTATAAATGGGTATAATTTTATTGTAAATATCCAAAAATGAATAGTCCATTACTGGCTATAAAGCTGCGCTTATCGTGTCCAAGGAGGAGGTACTTCATGAGAATGTCAAATTCGGGTATCTATTTGTGTAATGGGTAAAAACATCTACATGTATGCGGCGTATCAACAACAATTGAGAAGGAAAGCATTTCATCTCCCTCAAGAGACAATATACAACTAAGCGGGAAGCTCTACCTCAACCCCACCCCGCCAACGTCCAACTCGTCCGATCCCCAGCCCGCAATCCAGACCGTCGGTCAGGAACATGTGCATCAAGATCCCGACTCGCTCCAGCCAGACCGTTCTGTAGGAACCTTTCACGCTCGATCTCCACCAGGCCGCGGATCTTCATACTGGCCACGAGACTTGCTCCGGCCCATGGACCGAGAGAGTCGACATGGCGGAAGATGCCGTGGAGGGGAACCCCGTTGGGATCCTTGCGCGTGCGACGAAGCTTCTGTTCCACGAAATCGAGCTCTTCCTGCTGAATGTGATCTGCGTCGGTGTTGTATGTATCTGGGATCGTGACTGAAGACGAAGAAGAGGGTGGTCGGTTAGCGGATGATGGTGAATGAGATTGTTGGTTTATGCTAAGTTCTTGGAGCTTTCGTCTTTGCTCTTCGATCACTCTGCCGCGGATAGGACTCCAGCCGTAGCGGCGGACAAGAGAATAAACGTCGTTCAGGATCCGGTGCCGGATTCCGGGGATGTTGGCGCCGCCGCCAATGAAAACGACTCGAGACATACACATTCCTCGGACGTCAGGTGGAAGGTCGAGGAGAGCATGATACACGAGTTGGTCAATGGGTTTCTCTTGGTCGTCCAGGTCCCAGTCGGATATGCCTTCGGCGAAGAGCGCAGCTTCGACCTGATCAGAAAATCTGGAAAATGGAACGTCGATGTACACGGAAGGATTGGAAGGTGATGGGATCGAGACCATTCTGTTACTAGGCGTAGGAGGGGCGTCTGGAACCGGCTCAGGTTCGTCACGAAGCTTGCACCATGCAAAGCGACTGACAACTTCTTCGCAATAATCAAATCCAACTGATATCCTATCGTCATCCTCTGTCTCGTGCTCGTAGTTTTCAGCCAAGGTGCTAAGGAATTTTCCCATCTCCTGCATTAATAGTTTCATGCCGCGAGTGCTTCGTTTCGTCTCCATTTCTCGATATTCGTAAATACCAGTAACGGTGGTCTCTGCCCAACCTAAATCCACCACCAAAGCTGAGCGCAACCCTGCAGCCACCGCAGCCATCGTAGACGATGGGAGAAGTGTGATGCTGGGATATCTCCATCGGTTGAAGAGGGTGGAAAGCACGGAAGATAATAACGGGTGAGGCACGATCGAAGGCATAACCACGACCAGTCGCGAGGATCCAGCGTCTGTCAGGAGATATTTATTGTATATCTCTCGAACCGCGCGCTCGATCTTGTCATCGATCAGTGCTAGATCAACATCTCGTAGATCCATTCTCCAGAGTTCATATTGTCGCGTCCACTCATCCGCCTTCATCGACCGTTTTCTGTTACCTGCATTCTCGTCTCCTGGAACCTTTATCCATCCTCTGTAGTCACCGGCCTTTCTTGAATCTTCTGGCCCAAAACCAACCATGCACATAGGTGTACTGTCACCTTCAAACCCTGCTCTTAGCCATCGAGTTCCAAATTCAAATATGATTGCATCTTCTTCGTTTCGGAAAGAAGAGCCCGGCGACGATGTAGATGCTTGAGAGAAGGACATTATTGACCGATGTTGTGAGTGTCGAGGGGTATGCGGAGAAACTGGCTCGGCCTGCTGGCTGTGTCGGACGCTGGCGCGCACTGCAGCAGATCCCGAGATAGAAGGGTTCCTATCGAGCCCAGAAGTAGCTGTAGCCATTGTTGAAGCCATTAACTTTTCACAAATGTTGATGCGCTTCTTTTTGTTTACCCTGGACCGGTGTCCGCGCGGGAAGCGCAAGTGAGGTCGCAACTGAAAGATCGCGCTTTCTTACTGCCAGGCTCGTGTCATATCTCTTTAAATAGAGGTCATAATCCTCCCATATAATGGTAGTCATCAAGGACACAAACTGATCTCGGAATTGAGGTGTCTCGACTCTGATCATATAGTCGAGTGGTTCGTATAGCCAACACTCTCCTCCGCGGTCTTTGTTGCACGTGACTTAAACTTCCCGCCGTTTCAAAAGCGTTGTTGATTGGATCTCCGCAAAGTCGTTGACGATCTTCCTAAACAAACCACAACAAAGCGATAATGAATTCCCATAACTCCCCCTAGATCGCCTGTTCCGGACATATTCTTGACGGCTGTGTTCCAATTCACTTCTAGATAATGGATTATTCGTAATATAATAACAAATGGGAATTCCTGGGTAAGCATACTCCCCATTGTTTGCATCGCATGGTCGCGTGTTGTTCCGTAATGAAGTCGGTCTTGAACCACCATTCAGCTGACGGGATACCTCTCATCTGTCTTAATCTTGCTGATTTTAAATAGACTTATAAATGCGATTGGGCCTGGAGATCGAATTGCTCTTTCTAGGTTAGCTATAACTCACCTCGAGCGGACTTCACGGCCCATCCGCATTGCAGTCGACATTTCGATATGGCTGTTTCAGGTTCAGTCCGGACGTGGAGGAACGAATCCTGAACTGCGCACTTTGCTTTACAGATTGCTAAAGTTCTTAGCGTTGCCTGTACATCCTCTCTTTGTGTATGACGGACGGCATAAGCCTCCGTTCAAACGTGGGAAAGCAGTCGGGCGCAGCTATGGATCTGCCCCAATTATTGGTCTTTCTAAGACGTTAATCGACCTTTTCAAATTCCCAAGGCATGACGCTCCAGGAGAAGCTGAAGCGGAATGCGCAAGGCTGCAGAAATCAGGTGTCGTCGATGCCGTGATGAGTAACGATGTCGACGCGCTGATGTTCGGGTCGACACTTACCGTGATGAATTTCTCGAAAGAGAAATCGAGCGGAACGGGTGCTGCTACCCATATCACCTGCTATCGGACACGAGAAGAGGAAGGTATGCCTTCCAATGTTCCTCTAAATTCAGATGGGATGGTCCTGTTCGCCCTACTTAGTGGAGGTGATTATCTTCCGTCTGGCGTTCCGAAGTGCGGCAGTAAGCTCGCAGCGGAAATTGCTAGAGCGGGGTTTGGTTCTGACCTCCTGGAAATACTCAGATCGGGTGATACCGAAGCTGAAGCTAAATTGGACGAATGGAGATCCAGGTTGCAGTATGAGTTGGACGAAAATGAAAGCGGGTACTTTCAGACAAAACACAAGGCTGTCAAAATCCCGGATACCTTTCCTGACAGGGAAATCCTCTCATATTATGCTAATCCAGCAGTCTCCTCCGATGAAGAAGTCGAAGCACTACGACAACGTCTGACCAATGCCTGGGATCATGAGATTGATGCGCTGGAATTAAGAATGTTTGCTTCAGACTTCTTCGACTGGAAGTATCGTTCTGGAGCTAAGAAGATTGTCAGGCTCTTGGCGGAACCTTTGGTCTCCTACAGACTGCGGCTGCAGAGATCTACTACTGTACTTCAGGGCTACGGCTCTTTCGTTCCAAATAATGTTGCCCCTACTATGCAGCGCGCCTATAGAAGCCGTACCCACTGGAGTACGGATGGCATGCCTCAGCTACAGATGGAAATGGTCCCGATTGATGTCGTCGGTCTGGATTTGGATGCAGAAGAGCCTAATCCTCCACTTCCTCAGCAGCAAGAGCTTCAAGGGTCGGAAGATGTCATTGACGAGGAAGGCGGTGACTCTGAGGCAGAATCTCAGGCTCAGGATTCACAGGAGCCAGCCAAGTTCTACGATCCATATGAGCCAATGAAGATCTGGGTCTTGGAAACATTAGCAGAAATAGGTGTCCCAGACGTGGTGGAAGCATGGAGACGAGAACAATTCAAAAAGACGACAGCACCCAAAAAGTCAGCAAGGCCGGCACCTAAAAAAGCCACCACAAAGGGAAAGAAGAAGACTATAGACCCTGGAATGAAACCGGGAAGCCTTTTCAAATATTACTCTACCACCAAGCCAAAGGCGGAAATGTCTCCTGCCAAAAAAGCACAACTCTTGGATGCAGCTCGTTCGAGCACAACGCCGGAGTTGAGTCCCGCCAGCACTCAGGAAAAGGGTAAACTAGGTACTGCTGCCAGCTTTGACTCAACATGGATGCCGTGCTGACGGCCAAGAGGCACTCTCGAGTGGACCTATCCAAAGGATCTTGATGAACTTGTTGATCAGTTCTCCTCGGCCTGCACTGTATCAGAAGTTCAAGCAACCAAAAACTGTCATGATAGTGGAGAACTAGAGGCTGACCGCAGCCTAAATGAAGCATCGCCAACCTTGTCGCCTCCATCCTCACCACAAGATCTCAATATTAATCATGAGAACGTCGACTCTAAAAAGCCAATAACAGCCAAGACAATCAGGTGCTCGCCACGAATTTCTACATCCTTGTCAGCACCGGTGAAGGAGGAGAAACAAGGCCGTAGCCGACAAAAGCCACGCCAAAAAGCGGCTGCAAAGGAGACCCGAGAACTCAAGCACTTAGAGACTGCTATGGAATCATTAAGGGTATCGGAACCCGAGGGATCAAATTCAAGGAGACCTCGACCGCGTTCTCGACAATGTGATGCAGCTGCTCAACGTTTACCTCCATCTCCAAAAGAAGCAGAATTGCCTTTTCTTGAGGACATATTGGGTCTGAAAGTAGAACCCAAGCATGGTTCGCATACTGAACAACCAACATCAACATCTGTGGTAACCAAAAAAGAGCCTCGCACAAGTAATATAATTACTGCAATCCTGCAGTCAAAGACCTCACCAAGAAAGCAGCTAAAATGCCGACAGCCACGGGTATCATCAGGACATGCATACTCGGTAGAAACACACAATGGCTACTGGACAGCGGACGGAGCTCCTGACGATGAACCTGATATGCAACGCAAGGAAGACTCAGAAACCGCAAGCACCCAAACTAGTACACGAAAGCGGGATGATAAGAAGAGGATCCCACGAGTGAGCATTATTGATTTGACTTAGCATTTTGCATCTTTTTGGAAGGCGTTGGTAGCATTCTGCTGGTTAGAAGAATTGAATATTTGGGGGAGTTATCCGAGCTCAAATTGGCTTTTTCTCGTCTAATAATAAATCCTTCAATATCACTCATGGAGAGGAGTTCTATCTACGGAAAAAGGCACGTAACAGGCAGAGACAAGGTGCTTACGGGACTATTCATCAGCAGTACTTTGGTTGAAGCCTCTGGTAATGGTCTCCGTGTCCTCACGAATTTCAAGTCAATATATTAAAGATTCATAATAAGCTAAGGTTCCTAGATTTTATTGATGAATTTGAATTTGTCTGTATATGTACAAGTGTTCCAAACGCCATTACATTGTTAGACTAGCAATGCAAGAGAAGCAGGTATCCATCTAGACGAAGCGCGATATATATTTCTGAGTCTCAGAAGGAGAAGACGGAACAAAATGTATCGGTTCCGATCTAAGCGCCAGGGTGAAATTGAACGCCATGCGAATCGAAGAACATTACAAAATTCGACTCCAAACTGGTGAAATGATCACCGCGCATAAAACATGACGTGAAGGTATCAATTCTAGAAATTCAAGTTTGGGGAACTCGTCAAAGAAAAAGGTAATCCTGTCACCGAGGAATGATGAAAAAAGGAAAGTGGAATGACTGGATCGGAGAGCTTCTGTGTGGGGCGTCAAAGGGCATTACAGGTGCAAAGAAACAACAAGAATATTATGGCATTATCCAAAGACCTTAAGAAAGCCCCATAGACCGATACCGCTCAGGACGGGGATAGTTAGGTTATCGTCCCATCCAAAGAGATCGATCATTTCGCTCCCCGCGGCGACAATGCCAGAAACGACGCTCATCACACCGAGAGCGAGAGACCCGGTAATAATGCCGCTCGAGCTGTTTTCGGACCAACCAAGTAGGCCTCTAATCGAGCTAGGGAGAAGATTGAGGCGGCCGGTAAACATAAAGGATCCCTCAGGGTCATTGGGGAATGCTCCTATCGTTGGCACGAACCATCCCCAGAATGCGGCCGCGGTTATGACACCCATCAACCACGCTGCAAGGGTACCTGCAAGACTCTTGCCCTTGCGGATCTTTGGTGTGTATTTTCCGTAAAGACGGCCGAAGGTGGAGGCGGCGGTGTCACACCAGCTCAGAAGCAGGACAGCAATAACACCGACATCCTTAGGGAAGAACTTGAGCACAATGTAAGCTCCGAGAAGATACCAAATGACACCGTTATAGCCCTGCACCTCCGTTTCACGCATGAGCGCACCAAGCAATTTAATATAGAGCTTGTTGACCGTTTCGAATCGATGGCGGAGAAAATCGGTCGCAGCAATCGGTACTAACGCCGAAAACAACCACGGCGTGATCTGGTATGTTTGGATCCCACGACTGTATAGATACAGTGCGATGAAGCCGATCGACACGTGGAGAAGCTTGCGGGGGATTTCGTGGCGATGGATGAAGCCGCGGTACCGCTGGTGAAGCGGAATCAGTCCCAACGGCGAAGGGGACCGTGATATATCGTACCAGCCGTTCTGAAGCTTGGAATTTGGTGACAAATGACCGATCGGAGACAAATATCCATTTGTCAAGGGTTCCGATTTCACGACAGGCGTGTCCTTCGTCTTTTTAGATGCTGATAGTCGAGGAGGACGTTTCCTGGGACTGGATGATACAGCTGAGCTGCGGGAACCTGTCCGAGTCCGTATCCTGGAGTTCTCTGTCTCTTCCTCATCGTCCTTGGAATCTTCCGATATTGTCGGCGGCGATGTCATCCGCTGTCGGCGCGCAGCAGAGCGCGTAAAATAGCCATCTCTCAGATCTGTCCGCTCTGATGGTGTGGGAGAAGGTGATATCACGCGAGGTGTCGCCGGCACAGCATACTGTGAGGACATCTCGACCGCAGGAAGGAAGAAGGGCGGCAGTGCCGGCCGCCGTATAACTCCCAGCAGAGGCCGATACAAGAGAGCCACGTCCTGGGCAAAAATGCCAGAGAATAGAAACTCGAATTCTATGATGGACGGAATATTGACGGCTGTTATCGGTGCGATAGCACACGACCAGATGGGATGGCTCTCAAAGTGAAATTTTTCTGGAAGACTCGGCGGAGATGAAGGCTGAGGCACTGCTGGCGCATAACGTACGAGGCTGTGTTCAGCACATGCGCAGCATGATGACCAGAAAGCTGTTTCCTCTTCAACGTGCGCTGGGGGGCATGGAGAAGAAAAAAGTAGCAAAGTTTGGGGACAGAGAAGAGGTCACTTGAACAAGTAAGTAACAAAGTTTGGCTCTGGCAGTTTTTAGTATCGCGACAAACTTTCAGCGACGAACAAACGCGCCGGCCGTTGTCGGAAAGACTTGCACTCTCAGCCTTTCCAGTTTGTGGGCGGTCTGGGGCGGCAGAATCGCCCTACTCGAAGATCCGATCCGATTCAAGTTGTGCACAGACAGTCAGCTCGGATCCTCGTTTATGTCTATCCGAGCGATATGAAGATCCGTCAGGGTCTGGTTTCTTGGCAGGGTCATGATGCTGCTACTTTTCGACTGAGACCATATCGAAGTGGCGTGGTGAGCAATCAGCAATGGCAGGCTGACCAACATAAGGTTTCCACTACTTATCACCGTATTGAGAACTAGCACAGCAGACCATGCTGCCTGTTTGCTATAGGAGATACAGGCCATCATTCTGTTCCCCTGGAGGATTGAACTTTCGATATCTGACAGACTGATTAAGGTTCCAATATTACTTCTGACGTGAGCATCGATTTCCGCAGCCACCTTCTCCTGGGGAAATCCTTCTACGAGCTAGTCAGCGGTCAAGACGAATCGAGAGCAATGACAATTACACTTGCCTGGTCAAATATCGATTACAGACCTGTCAGGTGCTTTACAAACGTAGAAAACATGACTATGCAGTCTGCAACTGCTTTATGCACCGCAAACTCTCTGGGATGGCGAAAGAATCGTCGTCTATTTGACTCCACTATCTATCTGTAATCGCCCACTCGCGGAGCTTGTGTTATAATCCTGATTCTTGTTGCCTGATGGCTGTAAACTTAATAATAAGGACTAGAACGTAATAGGTTCCTCTTATTTTGGCCTCCGGTAAAATATGGGTGGAATAGGCGATCCTGTCATAAAAGAGGATATTCTAATACATCTCCTGAATAATAGATATGGCCCCGAAAGTTCTTGAAATCACCCTGGGACTTCCATGATTAACGGGAATTTCTGTTCATACAATATGCTTTTCTAATAATACGCTACAGATGCCACCTCATGTACTGCATACATATCACCGCCTTTTACTATTTATAATCACGTGATGGCAGAAAAGTGCGGTTCATCTAATCTTGATAACGGTTATCGGTCGCCGATCACCGAGTTCGAAAATTATTTCGAGGGCGGAGACGAGAGCTGTTAACAGACAACAAGGAACGACAACGCCATCTTTATATAGAGTAGTTGTCTCCCTGCTATGGCGCCGAAGCCAGCGGCAACGTCCTCGAGGGCGTGGGAAGCTCTCAACCCGCCGCTCTCTCAATGGATCCTGGATGCTGTTTCCACGATGGGTTTCTCTCGAATGACCCCAGTGCAGGCCTCCACAATCCCTCTTTTTATGGGCCACAAAGATGTGGTGGTCGAAGCTGTCACTGGTAGTGGGAAGACGTTGTCTTTCTTGATTCCTGTCGTTGAAAAGCTGTTGCGACTAGATGAACCAATAAAAAAGCATCATATCGGCGCAATCATCATCTCTCCGACAAGGTAAGAAATCTATTTGAATAACACGCCAGCTATCAGTCTAACATACCTGAAGAGAGCTTGCATCTCAGATATACAATGTCCTCCTTTCATTATTGGCATTTCACGAGCCTTCTGCTTCAGTCATCAACCCTCCGGAAGACGAAGAGGATGCAAAAGAACGTCCAAAATACCCGTCGTCCACCCTCAAAGTTGTTCCACAACTTCTTTTGGGAGGACTAACTACACCAGCGGAGGATCTGAGTACTTTCTTGAAACGATCGCCGAACGTCCTTGTCTCGACTCCTGGAAGACTACTAGAATTGCTCTCGTCGCCCCATGTTCACTGTCCGCAGTCATCGTTTGAAGTATTAGTGATGGATGAAGCTGATAGACTGTTGGATCTTGGTTTCAAGGATGATCTACAAAAGATTCTTGCTCGGTTACCAAAACAAAGACGAACCGGTCTGTTCAGTGCCAGCGTCAGCGAAGCTGTCGACCAGCTAGTCAGGGTCGGCTTGCGGAATCCTGTCAAGATCGCGGTCAAAGTGAAGAGCGCTTCTGGCATCGAGGATAAGCGCACTCCAGCAAGGTACGGCTCGTTCACATTTTGTTTGCCGTGATCCTGTTAGCTAACAAGCTCATAGTTTACAAATGACATACCTTTTGACCCCTCCAACACACAAACTACCTGCAGTTAAGCGAATTCTCTCTGCCGTTGAACCTACGCCACAAAAGACCATTCTCTATTTCTCAACCTGTGCCGGTGTCGATTATTTCCAGCATTTAGTCCCATTACTTCTTGGAGATGACTTTCTCGTCATACCTCTTCATGGCAAACATCCTGCTAATGTTCGACAAAAGAACTTTACACGTTTCACAAATTCGACAACTCCTGCTATTCTGTTGACCACAGATGTCGCTGCACGTGGACTAGATATTCCATCGGTAGACCTCGTTATTCAAATAGATCCTCCATCGGATCCAAAGGCATTCATGCATCGTTGCGGTCGTGCCGGTCGGGCGGGCCGTCGGGGATTGAGTATAGCTCTTCTGCAACCTGGGAGGGAAGAGGATTACGTACCTTTCCTAGAGGTACGTAAGACTCCAGTAACGCTTTATGAGAACCCTAGATTCTCTCTGTCTGATGCAGACGCATCCGCTGCCACGGAAAAGTTCCGTAAAGCTGTCTTGAAAGATCGCGCTCTTCATGACAAGGCTCAAAAAGGCTTCGTAAGTTGGGTACGAAGCTACAGCAAGCACCAGGCTAGCAGCATCTTCAGAGTCGCGGATTTGGACTGGGAAGCGTTAGGTCATTCTTGGGGACTATTAAAGCTTCCTCGGATGCCGGAACTGAGAAACTTCAAAGGAGATAAGACATTAGGTGTCAGTATCGACTGGGATAATTATGCATACAAAGAAAAACAGAGAGAGCAGCACCGCCAGGAAACCCTCAACGCAAAGGAAGAATCCGGTGTTGATGCCGCTCAGCAAAATCTAAAGAAGAGACCAGCTGAGACTATATCATGGAGCCAGAATCTGGAAAAGAAGGGTGAACGCGAGAAGCGTAGAGAGAAGAAGAGAGCGCGAAAGGAGAGAGACAAATGGGAGAAGATGACGGAAGAAGAGAAGCAAAAAGTGCGCGAGACAGAGAAGATGTTGGAAGAAATCAGGAAACAAAAGGAGCAGGAACGGGCCGCTACAAAAAAGAACATGGATACGGGAGATGGAGAGGAAGAGGAGTTTCAAGGATTCGACTGAAGATACCAGGATTTTACGTCATCCACCAGTTTTCTTTCTACTCGCGTGTTGCTTTCAATTCTGTACTATATATATCCGGCGCAGTGTGCCAAAAGTGTTTATGAAAAAGAACAATTGGAACATCCCTGACAATAGAAATCCATTGTGAAATCAAAAGGATAAATAACCTTTCAATATTTCCTTTATCCTAAACCAAGCAATTTGTAGAAGACTAAGCCCATAATCTTTTAATAACGTCTTATTTATAGAGCCGTGATAATGACAATGATCATTATCCCATATTGATTATGCTATCGTTTTTTTTTTTGTTTGATAGTCGACAGTAATAAATGACATTCTGTTAGGGTGATTTATATATGGACTTCTACGATCTGTCTTTCAATATTTCCCAAGACTTTCTTGTATCAACAACTACACTTTTCTATACCAGCAGCTCTAAGACAATAAATGAAGAAGGAATAAGCCCACAAACCTCGGACAATAACATTTTAAAAGAAGGGACTCGTCAAGCTTCTTTTGGCCCTCATATATAACCCTTCATAAACAGCCAGACGAGTAACATGTGCTTCTACAAACCCAATGCCCGTCCCTGCACCTGCGCCTTTCACGAACTCCTCCAGCCTTGTTGGCACGCCACCTTCTATCCATCTCGAAATCCACAGCAGAACCCAAATCCTATCATCCGCGTCTGTGGATCAGTGATAATCGCGCAGTCCGTAGTTCCACGACACTGTCTATTCTGCGAGTCCACTGTTGCGTTCATCAGGGATCCGGCGATGGCAATTACGGGACTTTTCTCTTGTTCAGAAGTGAATAGTCAGAAAAACACATCTACGGAAGATCAAAATATAAGACATGAGGATAATTGTGGGAAATGGAACAAGGAAATGAATACCATGGTGGGCTTTAATTTGTTTTCGCCATTGGAGCAGAATACTCCGAGCGAATGTATGAATTCGCATTCCGAGGAAAACACATTAGATGCGCACACTTACAGTGGTTTTGGTCCATTATTCCCAGATTATGGAGACGTGCAGCCTCTTGTTAATCTAGATCCTCCGTTTACAGAGCCTTGGACAGTTGCAGATGATGGGAATGGAGAGAGAATGAAATAACCCCCTTCCGGCCAAAAGAGATATGTAGAGAGATGCTCTGTGAACCAGAAATAATTCTCACAAGGTACTCTAGTATCATGTACATGGAGTCAATGAAGACATATTGTGAAGTCACATGGCTAGTGGTTGCGCGATCAAATGCTGGTACGCATTCACGAATGCATCCTTCCTACATGGAAGATTGGTTTGGGTTAACTGGGATATCACAAAGCTATTAACTTAATGCTCCAGTATACTCACAGATGGCGGACTAGAGAACAAGAAGTTCATTAAGCTTAGTGTGAATAGGTTAACATAATTGTCTTGTCTATCCTGTGTGATTTGCATCATTCCATATCAGAGAGAAGTATCAAACTGTTTAGGACTTCTATAATATCAGATCTTATCCACTTTTTTTGACTGCAACCTTGAGAGTGTAGAGTGTGAGAAGTATAATGGATTCATATTAAGAGTCTAGTAACTGTTTAGCTGAGACCGGATAAGTTGATTGGTGAGAGCTCAGATCAGGAATCATCTAAAGGCAATTAGCATTTCTCAGCGAGCATCTAGTGCTCCCTGCTACTTAATGATCTGGTTAGTTGATACTTATTTGAACTCTCACAATAGCAGCATGTGTTTGAAGGGAAGTAGCAGGCTCCCCGCATGTATTTATTGGCTATATGCTTACCTAGACTGCTATCTATTCCTCAGGATTCAAGTTCTCCTAGCGTAGCTCACGTGACATCACATGAAGATGCTACTTATCAAAAAGAGCTTACAATTTACACCCATAATTGAACTGCACAAGTAATCAACTGGCCGTGGCTCGTTCGATATGCATTTCTCAAAAGTCTCAGATAACCGGCCGTTAACCAGCATGTGTTATGATCCTGCCGCGACCAGGAAGCAGGAATGTCATGAACAATTAGTTGACATCGCGACAGAGCAATCCCCCAAACCAAACCTTAATGCGAGGCATTCATAATCATATTGTACAAGAATCGAAATCTCCTGACCTTGCTCGTTAAGTCGACATCCAGACATCACTATCTATCCAGTCCACATGTCCAGGCCGTCATACTTATCGGTCGTTTTCATGAGTTGGATCAAGCCATCCAGCGCGGCACCGTCCCTGCGAGTCTTGGCGATGGCATAATCAACATAATTCGAATACTTAGATTCGTCGACATCCTCCGCGTTGTCTGTTTTTTCAGACTTCTCGTTGCGAGGCGCAGTACCGGGAGGGCTGCTCAACTGCACGGGCGCTGCAGGTGTGCGGGGTTCTAAACGCGGATTGTTCTGCGTCGGAGTTGCCATTTCGTCCTGATGCTCATTACCAGCTGAGGCGGGAGGTGAGGAAGGGATGTCTGAGATGAAACGTGCGGAATACGCAGTTGGCTTGAGTTCAGGGGCCGGCAGAAGCTTGGGAACTTTGGCCGGCGAAGTCACGGCCTGCTGCTCCGTAGCTGGTTTGGTCGTGCTTGCAGGCATGGATATTCTCGGGCGCTTACGACTATGAGCTTCTAGCTCAGAGACCCTGCGATCGAGTTGAGTATCCTTGACACGGTGCATCGCGGTCTGGATTCTGCTCCGGAGAAGAGTCGCTTTCTATTGAGGGTCAGCTCAAGGATCTGGATGTAAGCGAACCATCACCGCCTCACCTGCTGAATGAACGCTTTGCGTGCATCAGGATCGGACGGTACAGAAGTGGCAGGCACCTCTAATCCAGATACATTTGCCTTCGGAGAGACACCCATCTTTGGTCTCGATGGTTCTCTTTGTTGTTCTTCCGTCTGCTTGTGGTCAGGTTGCGGAGCGGCCTTTGAAGAGTTTAATATCAGCAATCCATGCCCGTCATTCACTCCTCTGGACAAAGCACGTACCTGAGTATCAGACTTCACTGTTGACTGCGAGCTTTCGTCAAAGATGTAGAACTGTTCTTCACGATGTGGCAGACTGGCAGAGAAGGTCTGTTGTAAGTCGAGCTTCTCTGTTTGTTCCTCCACCTGGTCGATTGTCCGTTTTTGGCCAGCATAACAACAAGACAATTCTGTAACCCGCGGCGACAGGTCTTCACATAGAGGCTTCATTGGGACTCCAGTGGTTGCCGCGGCGTCCAACATGCGGTTCCTTGATGGGGACAATGACGCGTTGGTTGTCTTCTCTCCCAGAACGCGTCGGCCATCCTTCGTAGGGCTCAGCCTGACCGAGGAGGACTCCATCTTATTATGTCGTATAAAGGTGAATCGAAAATAGAGCAGGGTCTTCGTAAATCGGGTATAATAAGAGAAAAGGGAAAAAGTGTCGTTCCAAAGTGCCGCGGAGCACTTGTAGGCCCAGCAAGCAGCTGGTTTTCTATATACAAAGACAGCGGTGAATCTATAAGCAGGGGTCAAGGTAAGGGACAATAAGGAATCATCAATTGAACTTTGATCAGTCAATTGAGACAATTGACTGCTGAATTGGAGAGGAAATGAACACTCGCGGCGCGTGATACTCGCGTAGATGGTCTATTTTGTATGGAGCTACTGGATGCCCGCCCGGAAAAACCGCGGGGTGGAGCCCGGGCGATGTCGAGCTTGGACCATCGCATCCATCCACGTTGAGCGTGTCCGTGTTGCGGCATCACGTCTGCTCGTCTCTACGCGTCTACAGGCGACTCGAGAGGCTGTATTGCGTTTTTTATACTCGAACAGTCGTTTGGCGCGGTTGGTTATTGCACTAACTGTACTAGGCGAGCTACGCAAATCCCCATCTGCAGGATCGTACTTTCACTCTGTTCCCCGCGACCAATTGCAGAGGACACAACTTGTCACTAGGAGATTGGATATTACTTGTGCTGCTGCCAGACGACTCTGTTTACACGGTCATCTCTTGAAGCATTTCCACTGGGCAGAATTGGAATTTCAGATTGTTTGACAGTCTGGCAGCAAATCTCTCCTCGTCAACATACCGCGGGACATAATAACCAAACAGCTCTAGGCTTACACCACGATTGATGCTAGGATCTTGCTCTATTCTCCATAGCATCAATTGCACCTGACCTAGTGATATCTGGCATTCTCCTAAACAAGGCGCGTTGATTGTTGATGTTTGATCGGAACGAGGATTCCAAGCTGCTACGCACGTGTCTAACTCTCCGGCCACATGCTCCCATAGTTCCATTCCAGGGAAGATTTGAAAACAAAAGTTTAGATCACGAGATTGACGCGAGACTCTTGATACTAGAACATATCCTATATCGCGTCCGGGTATTTTGATCAGGTCTCGTAACGTGATCGACTACGATGGAGGTCAAGGAACAGTGCGACCGATCATCCTCTGGACGAGAATGAATGAGGTGTCTTAGGACACCCTTGATGTTCTACCAGCACACGTAAACCGGTTCAACTTCTCCCATAACAATCATTGGCGATATGCTAAGGATCTCAATCAGAATTCATGGTTGCCGTAGATGAAATTGTTAGTCTCTTTTCCACGGCATGAAGTGTTGAACCTGGATTTGCATCTATCTTGGGTTGTTTAACGTGGTTCCATGCGAGATTGAAACAGGACCTCGCCAATTCCACGAGGGATCAGGGGAGTATATCGTAATAAGCGCCAAATAGAATAGTCAACAGTTAGCTGCGGAATAGCAGGCAGCAAGATATTCCTGGAAGTGATCGCCCTGGCGGTGACTCGCAGGTACCATTATATTATACTATGAGTGCTAGGACGATGGTCTACAACTCGAGACAAATGAAAAGTGTTCCGAATTTTCCGACAATATTCCATCGTCCACATGAAATGAGATGATATAGCAGAGTTATAAAACAATCGTCGAACCTGTCAACTAGCATTCCGCGGCTTTGGTCCCGCCCCGCGCAGAAGTCAGTACAGTTTCGTACTAAGCAGGTTACGTACGCCTCTAGGACCGATCTTACCTAGGTAAGTCTAAGTAAGGTCATGTAAGGTAACTCCGACCCTCTTAGGGCCGTGGAAAGCTCCGCCGTCTCCGCATGACCTCACCAGCCCCAGTTTCAGGCACACCCGGCCTCCACCCATACATACTTGCGCGCTCCCTTGAGCCGCCGTTTCCCCAAGGGTCAATTCCATCGTTCTGTAGGGTCACTCCTTAATGCATCCTTATTGAGGCTGCATCTTCTATTTGTATATCCATTGCCCGTCGTTCCTGGTGAAACCGGTGCGATGCGGTGGTCTATCGTTGCTCTGGCAGCAACCCTGCTGCACACGACTCTGGGGGATGCGTCGACACTGACTCCCCCCGTCCTTCCCTTGATTGTCCGCAATCCATATCTCAGCACCTGGTTGGGAAATGCGCGAGATGAACCATGGTCAAAATGGCCCATGTTCTATACCGGAGAGCAGGTCGGTCTGTCGTTGATGGCCCAGGTCCCGAGCACCGGTGTCGTCTATCCGTTGCTGGGTAGGCCTCAGGATTCCTTGCTTCCGGTGGGACACAAAGATGGGTATGGCAGAAAATTGGACTGTCATGAATGAATGCTGATGAATAACAGATACAATGTGTCGTATCCGACCTTTGTGGGGACCAAGTATGATGCTTCGACCACGAATCTGACGTACCGTATACCTTCGCCGTCACTGAACGGCTTCCCACTCGAGATCACTGTCTCGTTCCTATCTCCCATCACACCTACATCGACCCTGCGGCAGTCCATTCCAGCTTCTTATGTGACCGTATATGTTGAGGGTGCCTTTAACGTCAATATTTACATAGATGTCAATGGACAATGGGTGAGCGGAGACCGCGGGAGCCAGATCGTCTGGCACTTTGACAATGTTATCGCGCAGGGCGGTGAAAACAACCTCAAGAAATGGCAAGTCAAGAGACAAGGGGAACTACTCTTCTCGGAGATCAACGATCGCGCGGAATGGGGAACTCTACACTTCGTCGGGCCTGCAGTAAGTTTCATATGAAAATGTCTTCCATGTATAGTGACAGCTAATAGTGAGACAGGATGCTCGACATGAGTCGGGAACCTCAGCCCATATCAGGCAGCACTTTGCGAGAACAGGCACCCTGCGGAACCTGAACGACCGCAAGTTCCGCGCTGTTATGGACCAGGAGCCGGTATTCTCGTTTTCGAAAGAGTTCCAGCTGAACTCAACCAGCGGTGCAACAAGCGGCAGTGCCACCTTCACAATCGCTTACGTCCAGGATCCGGTGGTCCAGTTCGCCTCAGCACGTGGGCTGACCTTGATGCGGCCCCTATGGAAATCCTGGTTCGCAACTGAGGAGAGTCTTCTGTCGTTCCATTACGCAGACTTTGCTCATGCCAGTCAATTGGCCTCGAATTACTCTGACCAATTGGCCATCGATGCTTATGAATCCGGAGCGGAGGACTATGTAGACATTGTTGCCCTGTCCGCACGACAGGTTCTGGGTGCCACCAGTTTCGCAGGAACTGCGGAAGACCCGATTTTATTCTTGAAGGAGATCTCTTCAAACGGCAACTTCCAAACCATTGATGTCATTTTCCCAGCATTCCCATTCTTTTTGTATACCAGTCCTCGCTGGCTAGCGTACCTTCTGGAGCCGTTGCTTGAACATATGCTGAGTGGACAGTACCCGAACAAATACGCCATGCATGACCTTGGGACGCATTTCCCCAATGCGACAGGGCACCCGGATGGAAGAGACGAGTACATGCCTGTGGAGGAGTGTGGAAACATCCTTATCATGGGTCTGGCTCTCGTCAACTCTCTCCGTTACTCTGCAGATGACCTGGCATCATCTAGATGGGCTGCACAGGGTAGACCAACTCGGGTCATGGCTGAGGACGACTCGAGCCTGTTCCCGCTTACCGATCTCCAGGCTTTCTCTGGAATAAGCCACCAGGATAGTAAATGGGGTGGCCACGTCGAGGGCGCGGATCTAGCAAAGAAATGGGTCGATAGGACCTACCGACTTTGGAAGCAGTGGACTCGTTACCTTGTGGATTACTCACTGGAACCGGCCAATCAACGTATGTGCATACCTACAGCTTGAGCGAGCCGGAAGTACTGACCCTTCGATTTAGTTTCGACTGATGACTTTGCTGGCTGGCTTGCCCTGCAAACTAACCTTGCTTTGAAGGGTATCATCGGCATCAACGCAATGAGCCAGATCTCTGAAGTAGCCGGTATAGACGAGGATGTTTATTACTTTAAGGTATGTTCGATCCATTGATAACTCTGACTGGATCCTAACTTGATTAGAATATCTCCGATACGTACATTGCCAAGTGGGAGGAATTCGGAATGTCTCGAGACAAGACTCATGCTAAGCTGGCTTACAACTGGTATGGCTCGTGGACGACCCTGTACAATCTTTATGCCGATGCTCTTCTGTGCTTCCATCTGGATGGCGCAGAACAGACGTTCAGTCCTGCTGCAGGTGCTGCACAGATGCCTTTGTCTTCCAAGAAAATCGGATTTGTCCCGAGGCATATCTACGAGAAGCAGTCTACCTGGTACCACTACGTACGTCAAAAGTATGGCCTGCCTCTGGACAGCCGCCATCTTTACACCAAGACCGACTGGGAATTCTTTTCCATGGCCGTCGCCAGTGAGAGCGTTCGCAGTGAAATCCTGGAGTCTGTAGCCACATGGATCAACGAAACGGTGACGGATCGCCCATTCACCGACCTTCATAACACGGAAGGAGATGGTGGGTTCCCAGGACCGAATTTCTTTGCTCGTCCTGTCGTGGGTGGTCACTTTGCCTTCTTGGCTCTTCAGCGAGCTTGTGGCGGACGCGCTACGGATGGACTATCATTCCTAGACGATGATGGAGGAGCGAGCAAATCCTTGCGTGAGAGACGCGCTGACTGGGCTGCAGCCGCACGAGCTGCCGCCGAGTTCACCTCCGGTCGCTCGTCGGAGTATATACATGATCCTGATGAGGACAGCGAGCTATAAAAGACAGCAACCACAACATAGAAGAACTACATTTTGCTTGATTTTTTTCTAGGTTTATATCCTTCATAACAGAGGTAGCGTCCCTTGGTTCTGACCTTCTCTTTGGCTACCCCCTACCCCCTCTGTTAGACAAAGGTCTTCTGTATCCTTATTCTCTCTAAACACACAAAAATAACAATTATAGCATAGCTCTTCACAGAGAAAATAAAGATTTCATTGCGTTATCGCAATATTCCTCCAGTGCAAAAATGTAGAAATGAAGTGTAGAAACGTTAAAAGTGTAGAAGTAGAAGAACAACCCCCCTCTCCTCCCTAATCATCCCCCAACCTCATCCTCCGAAACAACCGAACTAATCCCTCCATCACCATATCCACCTCCTCCCTCATTCTCCTCTTCTTCAAAACCCTCCTTTCCCTCACCTCCTCTGCGCTCGGGGCGCGCCCCACGTATATTATATCCGGATAAATGATCCCGCCACGCACCAGGCCCTCGCAGTATGGTGTATTATTGTAGTTATATAGCTCGGAGGCGTACTCCGGATCTATATAGTAATCAATCAGTAAGTAGAAATACTATGTATGGGAATTGGGACGGCAGTACCGAGTTCCATGGGCGTGTAGTTTGGAATCATATGGTCTCGAGGCGGTCTTCGTAGTGTTTTGGATGATGTGGAAATAGGATGTTCAGGAGGACTTTGGTTCTCTGTTTAGTTGGAATTGGGATTTAGATAGACGGCCGAGAGAAAGAGAGATGACAGTGGTGAGGAGGAGGTATGGGATGCAGGGGTTATATATATAAGATGTTGAAATGGAACACATTCTACATTGTATTGTGTATAAGTTGAATAGAATATAATAGGACTGGATTGGGTTGGGCTGAATTGAATCGGATATAGAATCCAGGAGCGATTCAATATAATTGATAGGAATAGAATAGAGGAAGTGTATATTGTGATTAGTGAATGGCAGGTAAGTTTTGGCGTATACTGGACAACACGTGAGCAATATAAGTAAATATATTGCGGCCGTTGTTCGTTGATTATATGATCGTCGGAAGATAGACATCTGATAAATTACTACTCAGGGGAATACTATGATCGAAGTTTCCATTTTGCCTGCTTCTGCAACCCGCCTATTCTACAGATCCCGAAGGGGCAAACCTCGCTGCAATGTATGCCTTTTGGAGGCTTGAATCCTTCAAGATACTTTTTGATATGACGTAAAGGTGATAACGGGAAATGGAAGTAGAGGGACAAAAAAGAAAATGTCAGATTCACTTGATTTCACATAAAACAAAGCCGGATTTTAGGTGTCAAACTCCTGTCGATGTCATTACATATCACCGAGGAGAGAGCAGACAAAAAAAAGAGGTCCGCCTTTTTTTATCCGGTCGGACTGGATATGAGTCTGGCTAGCCAGGATATGGAAGGTCCGTTGTTCATGTCGTTTGTTCAACGAGCAAACAACCGGTACCAGATCTAACCAATAGCTTATGCGCCGAGACTGGGGAAGTTCTTCTCGTCGACAGTAGGACCAGCGTTGTTGTTGCCGCCGCGACCACCGCTACGAGGACCATCACCGCGACCACGAGGACCATCACCGCGACCACGAGGGGCATCTCCGCGGCCACGGAACTCTCCACGGCCGCCACGACCGCCACGACCACGGCCACGGGGTCCATCACCGCGGCTGCGAGGAGCCTCGACGAAGCGCATGTCAACCTCAAGGATGTTCTTCTCCTTGCGCTGCTTCTCACGCTTGCCCTTGTCATCCTTAGAGGCCTTGATGTAAGAATCCTCCTCCTCATCACCACGCTTCAGCTGCTTGGCCTGAGCCCACTTAGGGTCGACCTTGACACCCTCGTTGGGGGCACGGGCTTCCTTAACACCAAGCTCCTGGTTCTTCTTCTCGGCCAGTTCGGCGAGATAGGCAGCGTAGGACTTGTTCTTGTCGGCAGGCTCCTCTTCAGCAGGTGTCTGAGGCTCGTTCTCATCGGCCTTGGCAACAGCCTCACCAATCTTCTCGTCAGTCCATTCCTTGTCGCCGCTGTTGGCACCCCAGCCCTGGTCAATCTTCTTGTGGGTGTCGCTGTTCCGTCGTCAGTATCCCTCGAAAATGTGACCCGGTGATCAAGAAATCCTTACGTGTGACCGCTGCGAGGGTGACGGTCGTTGCGGACACGCTCACCACGCTCACCACGCTCCTCACGAGCACGGAATCCACGGCGCTGAGCCTCCTTCTGCTCATCTATGGGTCTGCTGCGGTTGTTGTAGCTGCCGGCATCACGGTCACGGAAAGCTAGAGAAAATGATCAATCAGAAACGTGATAAGAGAGGCCACTGGGTTGTTGCAAGAAGCATCCATCGAGATGACATGATGATCGGGTGGGGTTGGGAGCACGTACCTCCCTCGTTACCACCGGGACCGCCGCGACGAGGAGCCCCGCCGCGAGGAGCGACAGGAGGCTCCTTGGGGGCTTCACGCTTGCCATGGCGAGGAGCAGGCTTCTCTATAGCCCGCGTGGGAGGCTCGGGGGCTCTGTCGGGGTCGAGTTCAGGGTCATTGCCTGTAAAACATCGCAAGAACGACGAAGGTTAGATGATGATGTAATCGTGATAATACGAGGATCGCAGAGTATCAAACGGGTTGGAATTGGGTGAAATACCAAGAAGCTCGTAGAGGTTCTGCGCAACGAAGGATTTGTTAGTTTTATAAAGTGACAATTGACTAGCAGGATGCGACGCAATTTGCAGGGGGGCTGACGAAGTGAGAGAGATGAGGAGCTGTCATACCTTGGACCGGACGTCCGTCATGACGCCTGGCTTTATGATGCCTTCCTGGGAAGGCTGTCCGTTATCGCAACAATTCGAGAAGGAGAAGAATGGGGGGTCAGCAAGGCAGAACCCTGGGGGAGATAGGTATTCAGCCTCACGGATGAAGGGTGGTTGGATGGAGGTAGGAAGGGGGGTGAAGGTGAGCGGGTTGGATGCAGTTGCTAGCGAAGCGACGTTATGTGGTTGTGGCCCGCGAGAGGTCTGGAAGTCAAAAGAGTAAGGTGGAATTTGTGCTAAGCGAATAAATTGCTCGGTTGGTTGTAGCTGGCCGGATCAGGAAGCTTAGGGCTTAGGGTATGGCGCCGTTAATTCTCGCCGTTAGTTATTAATCTTAGGTCAGGTTAGGTCAGCTTGCGATCTTGTAACTAGAACCAGAGCTGGAGGAAGCTCGAATCCAAACTTTACCGTTCCATCTTAAAAAAGGAATCTGACCCACTGCGGCAAAATACGATACATACATCAAGTTTTTGTTATTCTTTAAGACATCTTACTGCTAATATTCCTGGGCTGGACACCTCTCTCATCCATGCTCCGGGTCGACCCAGCTCCAGTCTCTAAGACCCCATCGCTTGCCTGCCGGCATGGTTACGGTAACCCCCGCATCTCGGCCGCTCAATGGCTACAGCTAGTCAAAAATATGTACATGTACATAATCACGTACACAGGAGGTGCAACCCCCTGACATCAACAAGAGAGGAATGCAACGGCCGCAGAAGTTGCTCGAAAAGGTGCCTCCCCCGAGCATACGGGAAGCATACCATCATATCTTACGAAGAAGAACAGAAAAAAAGAGAGAAGAAGAAGGTTACCTGGAGATTCTCCAACTGAAACAAATGGTATCAACCCGTAACGCCCAGCAATGCGTTGGTATATAACTTTTCTTTTGTCTTCCGTCTCCCAGGATATGACGTGGCCACCGAACGAGAAAAAGGGCGTCTTTTTTCAAATGGTATACATGCGAAGTAGAAAAGTTTCGTGGCAGTGTCTGGTCTCCAGTTCATTGCCGAATATTATTTTGCTCGTAACTGTAGGGGGTCTGAAAGTGCATGCTTGCGTTGAGACCAAACGGATCGGTGTCGAGCATCGGTTCGAAGTGTCCGAAGAGAGCATTGCTGCTCCCTCCATACACGCTGTGGTCGACTTCTCCGGTGTGTGGATTGAATGCAGATTGAGGCTGCATCCCTAGTCGCTGGGAGCTGTTCGATGCAGGGGCCTGGTTGAAGTCGGGAACATAGGATCCGGCGTTCACTTGGTCGTCGTGATCGGCATCTTCGAGCATGTCGGCTTGGGCGTCGTACTCCTGCTCTGTACAAAGGAATCAATCTAGGACGAACAGAGCACTATGGGGATAAGACAGGAAAGGGAACGGGACAGCTTGCCTAACTGATCGTAATGCTTCTGGAATGGTGACGGGTAGTACGCAGATGGTATACGAGAAGCCATAGCCGCTGTACTACCAGACATCATCGATTGCGAGCTGGCCGGCTCCATGGTGTCCGGATTGGTCATTCCCATTGGGGAGGGGCCTTGGTTAAAGCTCCGCTGCTGAGGTAGCAACGGTGGACGACCGTGTTGCTGCTGCGGTTGGGTCTGGAAATCAGTGCTGCTTGGAGACATCGCTCCCGGTACGCCAAACCCTGGCGACCGGGCAGTCGACGGTGAGGAGACGTGAGAGGAAGGAGTAGGCTGGAGCTGAGGAGATTGCATCCCATAAGCACCTTCGCGATGCTGTTGCGGCATCCCTGGCTGTTCTGGCTTAGGGACAATTCCAGCCTTTTGCCTTGAGAGGGAGTTCCTGTGAAGAGCCGTCCGCTCCAGTGGCGCCGGCTGCTTTGGAGCCATCGCACTGGGCTTGACCGGCGCCATGCCGGACGCAGCAGCGCCCTTCAGGCGCAATTCCGCTTGTACATCAATCCCTGTGCGATGGTCAGCTTCTCTGGTAAATTTCACTACAGAAGTACGGAGTTGCAATACCTTTCTCCATCAAGATTCTCTCCAGAAGCGAGTTCTTGTATCGCAGCATCAGGCACTCATCCGCTGCGGTCCGGTGGCTCTGCTGCAGCGACTGGAGTGTTTCTTCATTATGCTTAATGGTCGTCTCCAATTGCTTGATGTACTCCGTCCGCCTCTCCCGGAAGGCTGCCTGTGCCTGTCTATTGCGCTGTTTGCGTTCCTCTGATGTGGCATAGATCTACAGGACAGTCAATAAAGGAGGTTTCACGCAGAATCCGGGGGTGCCCCATCTTTAGGGCTGCATGGGGGGGCGATCGATGGCGATTTAATTCATCTTACGTACAGGTTTTCTACCCCCCTTCCTCTTCTGCGTCTGAACAACATCCTGCGTCAAGGTCTCTACTTCGGCCTCTGGCGTCGAGACGGCCGAACTGATCGAACCGTCACGCGGCGGTTCAGTCTTAGGCACGACCGTCTCCATGACCGAGTCATTATTGCTGGAATTGTTGGATTCGACCATGGAGACCATTGCAGAATCGCAAGGCGTTCCCTCGCGACAAGCGAAAACACTCGAGCCGCAACCAGTGAAACGAAGCAGCGGAGCCCGTGGGCGGATTCGACAACCGCGGGGTTTCAGGCGCAGGAAACGCGCGGCTGTGCGGTTGTCAGGAACGTGGTGAGAGAGATTGGGCGAGTCACAGGGCGTGGAGGGTAAACTGTGACATAAAGGAAATTGCGTGACAAGTAGTCGATAAGATGAATAGGAGAACAAGGGGAAGTCGTGAGGTAAAATTATTTACTAAGAAAAAAGCGATGCGAGAAAAAGTCGTCCGGGACAGGCAGGGCTTAAGACGCTGGGGTCGGCCCGTGTGCTGGCTCTTTTTCTTCTATGGCAGCGTCAGGAGGGGCGACGGCACCAGCAGGATCCACTGAACCACGACGCCCATTGAAATCGTCCTTTGGCTTCATGCGAAAAAATTCCACGCTGGTGGGGGTCGCCGTTGGTGCAAGAGGGGAGCCGTTCGTTCGTCATTCGGCCTCGAGCTAGTCGTCCACACTCCGCGGAGAAAGCAAGAGAACGGTAGATCTGGATCTGGGATGGGACATGGGACATGGGTCGAAACCGCCATCTAGAGTATAATGGCACTAGGTTGTTATAGCCAGGAACCTATGTATACAGCGTGGAAGCCGCTCTGGAAGGAATCGGATCTAATTTCTCACTCATCTTCATTCCCCAGGCACATCGGGGCCGCCGTTGGAGCTCTTTTTTTCCTTCCTCCCGCTTCGTTGGTAACATGTGCCGGATATACCTCGGTCACCCAAGTCTGTCTGTCTGACAGGCGACGGCATGTCCGATACCGGGTGTGGTTTCCATCACTCTGACGCGGGCTGGACAAAGTTCACTATCCCTGTGGGAGCATCAGGGTTACTGGATCATACGAGCTGCCCGGAGACAGAGTGGTTTCATCTATCAGTTCCAGTTCCTCGTTGTCTGAAAAAGGGCGGGTTAGCCACAGAGTTTACACAGTGGCTCCATGGCGCTCTGGTAGATCACAAATTGATCAATTCCTCCCAGCGGGCAGTCCATGAATGAATGATGGAATGATGGAATGGATCCTATGATGGTGCTCATTCACCCCCTGCCGGAACGATTACTGCATGCTGCAGCCTTAACCAAGACCTGTCCTCGGGTTGAAGCCGCTAGAGAAATCTTCTCATAGCGACCGCCCAAGAGGGTGAAAAAATGCGGTGCTCTGGGATTGGAGCAGGGCAGCATCAGCAGGTCAACCACATTTCACCAGACCCCGAAAGCCCGTGCTGGTTCCCCCTCCGACCAAAGTACGACAGTGGCACAACCACCGGAGAGTCCCTGCAGAACCGTCATAGGCCAGCCTGGCTCGAAGCGTCAGGGACTGCCGGCCATCTGAAGATTCTTCACATCCGAGGAGGGGTCAGTCTTCGAGAACGCCCACCCGTTCGGCGCCAAGTCCTCTTTCGTCCATTCCGTCGTGTGTACTTTCCCCACGAGTCCTAGGCCGTTGACTTTCCCAAAACGGTTAACGGGCGGAGAGAGCCGTGAAGGATTTGACGGCTCTCGGTCTTAGTCTACCCTCCGATGCAAGGAATCTTGAAGCTGATGTGAGACCCTTTTCGGCTGCGTTTGTTCCATTGGTACGGATGCTCCATATCCGTCGTAAGAGGGTCAACGTTTCATCGTTTCATCCTTTCCCAAAATGATGGGCATGCTCCGTTACGGATTTCGGAAACCTGTAGACAGTGGACGTATCTCGGCCTCCTACTACGCACGTAACCATACAGGGGAATTCTGGCTAAGTCCGATTTCCATACATCGAGAACCATGTCCTCTAGTAAGCATAATCAAAGACGCCTATTTCCAGAAAGGATAATATAGTTGAGCGATCATCACAGTCATACGGTGAAGTCCGGATGATTTATTAGAAGGAAGGCTTGTAAGACATCATTGTCGATCCATGCCTGGTAATGGCCCTACGGAGTCATTGAGCAACTATTTGCTTTTTTTTTTCTTTGGCTGGAAGTCCATTGTGGCCCGGTCAATATCGGTACATGGGTCGTAGAGTCATCTCAACATTCAAGATCTGATAATCGGTCTCACCACGCGCCGGCCACTCCACGTGCAGATGGGCCCACCCACAACGTATATGGCCCGATTTGGATGACGACGTCAGATAAGATTGGTCCTCCAACCCGACTACTGAAGCCTTTAATTCCGAGTGGACATTCTAGTTCCGATGAGAGATCATTCATGGACAACGCCATCTGAGGGAGTTGGTATTCTGAATCGTTTCCCCTTTGGACTGTTGAGACCCCGCCGCGGATAATGATGATTCCCAACGTTCAAAGCCATGACTTGGCCTCAGTGATTGACACGAATAACAGATCACTCTGTTACTTTGTCCAGATATCAATTGTTTTTCTATTTCTATTATGTGATCTATGTCCTCTCTGGTTCAGGCACCAGAAGGTGCAATAGAGTATGTCGTCATATATCTTGATAATGGAGTCTGCTGTTCACCCTAAAGCAGGTACAAGGGATCGACCGCTATCAGACTCTTCCAGAAACCGATGTTCTCGTTATCGCAAGCCAAAAGATATGCTTTCAACTAAATCATGACCACTACCACTAGACTCAGTGGCGTGGACGTCTTGCGCCCCATTTTGAGATAAGAGAGATAAGAGAAATATCAGACTCGCAACCGGCCTTTGATCACAATTCGTGGGCCCAGGCATGAAATACTGGCTTTACAGCATAATTGTGAACTGACCTGTTTTACAGCCTAGGTATTCGAGGTACGATAGCATATCATCTTGTCCAGCAACGACAGCGTCGCAGTCTCGTGCTTCTGATTTCGAATCGTTCCAGGTGATGCCATCTAATAAGCCTGCTTCACTTCGCATCGACTAATGTCGACGAAGAGAACTTGACTGTGTATCTTCTTGAAAATGAGAGTCTTGAAGAAGAGCGGATATAACATCCAGGGCTGGAAACGTCACTCCTGAATCGCACACGACCAGTGGAGTACATTTTTCTCTGTCGAGGAGATAGTCCATACTTCTGAGCGAAGTAGCTCAGAGTATCGCCCCCATCAACCTTCAGACAATCAGGATAGTTAATGATTATACTATGTCCTCGCATTTTAGAGAACAGATAGGCCTATCTCACGTGCGAAGTCTGATCTATAGGTGACTACCCATAGCATTACGAAGAACTTTTCAAAGATCCCGATACTACTCTACTAGAACCTCCACCTTACTATACTACATCACCATCTATGGACTTAGTGGAGATTAAAACGCTTTCTGGTGACGGTCTTGTCGCCTTTTTCTGATGAGGTAAAACCTCTCGACTGCGGTCCCGATCTGACAACCCTTGTCACCGTGCCCATGAATCTCCATCTGTGATGAGACTCTATTACTTAATTCAATCACTTCTATATCCAAGCACATACGACCATAGGGTGTGTAAAACAGGGCTTCCCGTCCGCTCAGCCGTACTTAAAACACACGCCGGCTGGTTAGTAGTTGGCTGGGTGACCACCAGCGAATCCCGGCTGTTCGTATGTTTTTTGCTTCCTGTTCCATTTTTTAAATTGCTATAAGTTTTTCTGATTCTTTGCTATGAATATTTTCAGAGATCAGTCTATCTAAAAATTTCTCTCAGTAGTGATGGTGCGGATGTTAATGGACATTAGTAGAATAAATAAGCACTTAGTATATAGCTATTGATTTAAATCTAGACCCTTCATCTCTTTGCTTTTCATAGTCTGTCTAAACTATACAAACGTACAGATCATAC
Source organism: Paecilomyces dactylethromorphus (assembly GCA_029606265.1). Taxonomy (NCBI): domain Eukaryota; kingdom Fungi; phylum Ascomycota; class Eurotiomycetes; order Eurotiales; family Thermoascaceae; genus Paecilomyces; species Paecilomyces dactylethromorphus. Next base: position 1,863,112 of record JAPVCE010000031.1, on the reverse strand, counting down.
ATTCCAATAAATTTTCTTTAACCTTCAACATTGAGAAAAGAACTAATAAAGTTCACAATTGCAAAAATTGTACAAAAGAAGCCTAGGACACCACTCACGTACCATACAACATAAGCTTCTCCGACCCAGAGTTCAGCCAACCGCGGCGATCGGCACTTTGACAGGGCTTCCCCGCGACCACGAAATCCCACTTTCATGTGGAGAGAACATTCCAACCCGACAACACTGTAGTGTTTCTGCAGGATAACCTACATTTTTAAACTTCCTTTCTTCCTTTCTCGTCGCTTTATCCTACTTGTCATTGGGGAGATGGAGAAAGAGACGCCCGTCGAGACGGCCAGCGTGCCCGACGTGGTGAGCACGAAGGCGAACGCTGAGCCTCGGTCTGAAGCGACGACCACACCTGATACTGGTAAGGTCACGTCGAATCCAGCGCCTGGTGCTGCTGGAGATGAGGATGATTCGGATTGGGAGGAGCTAGATGGTATGTATCATGAACCTGCAGCATACTGCTGTGACAGTATCTAATGATTGGCGCCACTGACTGATCCGTCTTGCAGAGGTCCTGGACGACTTCAACAAGCCTAAGCCGACTACTACAGAGAAAGCGCCTGCTTCAGGGCCTACTAAGCCGGAAGCTAGCGCGGCGTCAGCTGGAGGGTTTGACGAGGAAGCGTTTCTAAAACAGCTCGAGGCCGATATGATGGCCAATCTCATGGGTGGCGGCGTGGGCGTAGGAGAGGCAGGCGCAGCGAGCGCAGCAGCTACAGGAGGAGAGGATGCCGCAACTGTTCAGGCACAGGAGGCTGCGATTGATAAAGAGATCGATGCGCTGTCGAAGCAGCTGCAGGATAGTGGGATTGGGGCAGAAGATTTTCTCAGACAACTTCTTGCTGAGACGATGGCGCCTGGTGCTCAGGAGAACCAGGAGAGCACCGCTGAAGCAGTAAAGACGGAGACAGGAGCCTCTGCTGCTGCGCCTTCAGCTCAGCCTGAATCGTTTCAGGACACGATTCGACGGACCATGGAGCGCATGCAGGAATCTGGAGACCGAGCCACTGCGGAAGTCGCAGAAGAGGGTCTTAACGAGGATATGATCTCACAGCTTTTGAAAGCGATTGAAGCGGGTGCATCTAACGGCGGGGATGAGATGGATCTGAATAAGATGTTCCTTGGAATGATGCAGCAACTGTCTAATAAGGAGCTGCTGTATGAGCCGATTAAGGAACTAAACACCAAGTTCGGTCCCTGGCTGGAGGAGAACAAGGATAAGGTGCCAGCAGAGGATCTAGCGAGATACCAAACACAGGCGCGGGTTGTGGGTGAGATCGTGGCCAAATTCGATGAGGAAGGATACTCGGATGATAAGCCGGAGTACAGGACATATATTTGGGAGAAGATGCAAGAGGTAGCGTAACCCGTTCCCTCAGAGATCTCAATCGTGTGCGGGGGAGTGCTGACTGTTTTTCTCAGATGCAAGCGGCTGGTAGCCCTCCTGAAGATCTCATTGCAAATCCTCTAGCAGAGGAGCTGAAGGGGGCTGGAGGTGATGGCCAACTTCCCCCGGACTGCCCGACGCAGTGAGTCGTGAACATTTTGCATATCCCATGACTCTAATATGTCTTTTCAGGCACTTAATTGGTTGGGCACATTTATTCGATGACCCAGATTGTCATGATAGATTATGATCTATGTCCTTTGCTCATGCCGTCTACGGCACGATTTGTACATACATAGCCTAGTTCCGATACCCCCTTTAGCTGCACAAAATATGTACCTTGGGCATGCACTCAAACATGACCGACGCTGGCCCACATAGACATATTCAAGAATCAAAGGTCTCGATCACGAGACTGGATGAATAGACCCCATAACGCCTCTATCCTATCAACCACTCAAACGCCATACTAATGCAAATTGAAATAATGAAGACTGAGTTGAACAGTCTCATGACATGCTTAGCCGCTCGACATATCCATGTCCTGACTAGGTTGGACGTGTCTAGTGCCATCAATATGATCCGCCAGATCCATGAAGATGTCATCATAGTCATCGTCGCCGTAGAACGAGCCCCGCTCGCTGCGCGGCGACGAGAGCACATTCTGCGGCACTAATTCCTCAAGAGCTTCCTCCATCTCGTGCTCTTGCGAGATATACTCATCTAGAGCATACACGTCCGCATCATCTGCAGAACTCCACATTAGCTTCACGTATCAAACGCACCAAAGATACCCATAATACATACCTCTCACATCACCCTCCTTGACCTCCTCCTCGTCTTCAAGACCATACTCCCTCAAAATCCCATCTGCATCCCGACTCATCGTCTCCCCCCACTGCTTCTGCTCCGCCATATGTTCCATCATCATGAACTGTTCGCCGCGCGCATCGAGCTTTCCAGCCTCCCGATCCCGCTTCACGCGGTTCAGAAACATATCGCGGCGCTTGGCGCGGGCAGATTCCGAAGCAGATGTACTCCCGCGGGCGGCGACTTTGCTGGCGGGATTGGAGAATTGAGAGACGTAGCGTTGTGCATATGTGGGTGATTTGTTATTATTACTTGAGGAATTCCCGAATTGGAACCGGAGTGTATTTTCTTGGTCTGTTCTGATATTGGTCTTGTCATCGGGAGTAGTGTTGAAGGCGAAAGCATTGTGGAGGTTCTCGGTATGGGGTGTAAAGATCCCAGGTTTCGGAGACGGTGACGAGGAAGCAGACATTGTCATTGACACTCGAGATGAATAATTTGCATCGCGCGGAGCCAGCGGCGATGAACGTGCAGGCATATAGTGGAAGCGGTTCTGGAGTGGGAGATGCGTTGGATGAGGGAGCGCGGCGAACATTATGCTTGGCTTTCTTCTTTTCTTTTGACTGTTTCAGTAATTGATGCGGAAATCTTTTCTTTTCTTCAAAGATTCTTCAGATAGAGTGTAGGAGCAGCATCAAAGTCGATGTATTCTTCCCTGCCTGCACCGCACCGAACACGGGGGTTTTGTATCGGACCTGCAAGGCGTTGATCACTCGCGTCGACTTCGAGATTCGCGTGTCTTTGTCACGACGTCACGCGGGCGTAGAGTCCGCACTAGTCCGGATTCGCGCATATAGCATTCCTGAGGCAGCCAGCCGCGGGGATCTATCGAGGATCGCGTGTCTTAAGCTTTTAGGTGTTCTGGACATTATGTGTAGTTTTGCTTTGCAGGAGAGTAACTATGTATGCTCATTTTAGGGATGCAGAGTTCGTGGTTCTTGTTATTGTGTTGTTGTGTTGCGATGCTTGAGCTGCTTCTAAGACTGGTGTTTCCACCCCCCCGGTAAAGCAGGTCCTTGAGTTGTTTACATCTCGTTTCGTCTAAAGAATTAAAGTAGATTCGGTCAGTAGAAATAATTAGTTATATTCTTAGTTACCCTCGACTTCCTAAGGGTATACTCCAAGTTGAGTCATGTACATAAATTAATTGTTCTCCCAGTTGATGATCACATGTATACCCAGAACATCCAATGCTACAAAAGACCGCCATTCTCTCAGCTACCCCTATTAAACACCGGGAACATCACAAACAAGTTCGAATTCGTCATCAAATGGAAATGTCTCTTGTGCTTCAGCCGCGGTGCTTGTCGTGGTACTCGTCGTACTCGTCGCAGCTGCTGCAACGGCGAACTTTGTCACTGCAGCGGTCTTCAGGACGGAGTTGCATTGGTCTGTATATTAAAAGAGATTGATTAGCTCTGACTCCATTTGCATAGTATTACATTGGAGAGCAGTATGAATCGATAATGTATTCAAGGAGAGTGTCGATGTAAAGACCACTGACCTTGTTGATTCTGGCAATCTTTCACTGTGAAATTGGACTTTTGATTTGAATTCGCCATCTGGACACTGTCAGCATCTTGCCAAGTATAGGAAGATGGAGATGAAGAGATCTTACCAGCTGACAGCTGTTGAATTGATTACCGCAGCTGTGGGGACGATGTCAGTCAGGTTCAATCTGAGCATGAAATATAGGCATAAGCCTATCCGAATCAAGAATCTATTAACCTTCTCTGTCCTGCAGTGTCGAAATCCGGCTACTGGAACATCAGTCCCCCTGAAAAGAACGATAGTCTTTCTGAAAGCAGGCTGACTCACAAATGAATCCCCATCCACACCAAATGGTCTATCCGTACTTCCCGTGTCTGTGATCTATAACCGTTGCATAGTTAGACATCAATGCACGTCCAACACTTTCTGTGATAAGTCACGATCCGACCACCAATGCCTTATCGCCCAAATCATACTCGATGGAATAGGACTCAAAGCAAGATCCGCAAGGGAAAGGGGTGCCTCTTACCGCCGGCGCAGCCGCACCCATCGACCCTTTAAATATCTACCCGAACACATTAGTTCATCCGCCCCCTCCGTCGATGCAATATGAGCCATCAAAGCCATCCAGGGCACCGCACCTGTAAATTCTCATCTTTCCTCTTCACCATCTGTCCATATGCCATCCGCATCATCACCGGATCTAGCCGTTGTGATATAGCCATCGTAGCATCCACGAGGCGCGCCAGTGATTGGAGAAGGAGAAAGACCAGGATGGTTGAGAAGTAGAGTGGTTGTCGCATTTTCGGCCTCTGCGTCCGAGGACTCAAAATGTTATTACTGATTCTTATCGAGAGTATAGCCCAGAAGATGTTAATTATGATTCCAGCTCATGAATTGGATATGGTAATGTCGATATGGCCTTCGACGTCGTGAGCCAGACCGCACCCCCCGCAAACGGTGTTGTAGTTTTTGGTCAAAAGGATCACAAAAGCCGTATCACAAACTAAAGAACCTCCTAGCACCGTCCAAAAAAAAGGCACTTATCTGAAAAAAGGATAGAAAAGAACCACGGGGTTGATTCCGCATAACCCAAGACACGCTACGCCAGGGTTCCCCTTCTCCCCCAGACCATTGATTTCTCAAACTCGACTCCAAAGCCCCCCTCGCCCATGCAATTTTCTAACAACCTCTACCACAGATCTACTTCACACGTATTCCTAAACTCTAACCTACAGGAACAAGTAAGAGACTCGATTCATGATACCGCGTTGAGTAAATATGTTAATCGGTGCCTGGTATGTCAACTATAGTAGTCGTGTCGGATGGCGGTTCGAGTTTCAGATGCGTTTGAGTCTGCTGAGCCCCCATCTCAGCCACTCGATAGAGTTCTAGCGGAACATGCTACTTCCGAGGTGACTATTACATCATTCAAATGCTTCTTTTCGGAAAGAAAGGCTTGTTTTTTTATTATCTGATGCTGAAGATCTGCGGGAGTAATCATATTGCCAAGTTTGAAAACCATGTGTTCGGCAGTACGTCTCGAGAAGACTGCCTGAACAGGATCGACGACATTTCTTATGTTTATTGATACTGGTGGCCACGAACAAGATAGCGCTTACGGATAGAAATAAATATAATTTAGATCAACTTTTTGATTCGCTTACTGACTCTTGTCAGAAAAATATTACATAGATACAATAGAGGACAACCGTGGTTGCAGATACGCATCCAAGTGAACCCCATCAAACCAGAAAAGAGAAATCAATGAGACAGGAATAACCGGAGGTCACAATATGCCTTCACAGCCATTAATCGCAGGAAATCCAAGGGGAATAATCCACTATCCACTATACACAAAACAATAAACCAACCCCTCTGCGCAAATATGTGACTCCTGGTATCCGAATAGGTCAGATAAGAAGCCTTAAGAGTTGAGGGCTGATGCCACGGCAAAGCAAACCGGGTACAGCCGGGTGATCGGAGTGTAGAGGTATCTGAGAGCAGGGCCTTGCAAGGGTGTCGATGATGAAACACAATAAAGGAGTCTATGTGAATGAACGAAACAGTGAGGATGATGCCGCCGTGGGCAATCCTGGAAAGCAGAAACAGTCGTGACTCGATCCTTTCCTGCCTAGTCGCGCCAGTAAAAGAATCCCGTGAATGATCGTAGAGAACGAATGTGGAGAGGTTGCCTCAGATGGCAAATTCAACGGCAGTGCTCGAATCGCATTGTCGAAAGGACTCGACACTATTAAGGTCATATCGACGCGAAAAGATGCAACCGTCCGTGTAGCCTCAGCCATGGTGTCGAACGAAGTCGTAACAGCAACGCAAGATAATCGCAAACCAACAAGATGCAGACCAAACCAATTTTTTATACAATGCTTAGAAGTTGGATGCCGCATTCACAGGGCCAGGGTTATGGTACTGATCCAGTGTTGACTTGAATGCATTACCAGCGGGGCTGGAAGCCTTCTCTCGAGCACCAGAACCGACAGCCGTACCAGCGCTCATGAGATCATCCTCGTCGGCACCACGCGCGTGCCTCTTACGTCCCCAGACTCTCCAGAAGACCAGAGCAATGGCACCGATGACAATGGCACCACCGACACCGACGACCACACCAATGACGATCCTCTTCGATGACGCACTCAGACCTGAGCTGCCCGAACTTCCTGATGAGCTGTTGTTCAAGGTTGGGGAATCCGTTGACGATGCGGTGGGAGTGGTAGTGTAGGTCGCGGCCACAGGAGTTCCGCTGATGGTCTCGGTGGTGACGACAATTCTTGGGGTTTCTGAAGTGCTGCTCTCGGAAGAACTCGTGGTAGCCGCGGCACCAGTAGTCTTGTGCGAAGACGTGGTCGTGGGCTCTGCGCTTGTGGTCGTCGGGGCGGCTGAGCTGGTGGTCTGGGTGCTCTGAGTGGTCTGGGTGTTGGTGCTCTGGGTGGTGGTCGGTTCGCTCGTGGTCTGAGTGGTCTTGGTCGAGGCAGTGGTGGTAGCAGCAGTCGTAGGCTCAGAAGTCGCAGCGGTCGTTGGGGACGCGGATGTAGTGTCGGCTGTCGAGGTGGCTGCTGTCGACGGGGAGTTGGAGGAGGTATTATCACTGGTTGGGGATGAGTTGCTGCTTGTGCTGCTCAAGATCGAATCCACGGCGCTAATGTCGTCTCTCTCTTCAATCTGGACGGAGCCTGTGGCTACGGCGAAGAGAGCCAGGCAGAGCAGGAAAAACGAGAAGGGAGAGAGTCGACGCATTTTGGCGGATGTATAGATGAAGTCGACGACTCTCGTGGTACAGGGGGCCTATAGCCGGGAGACTGGGTTGGGGGTGTTCAGAATCCGATGTAGCGACTGACTGCCCGATAGAGACGGTATGGGGTAAGTATAAGACAACGATTGTAGACAGGACTCTTTCTGATGATGGAAAAGAGACCTGTGAGGGAAAACGAACGACACAACGTGGGAAAGTCAGAGAAAGACGATGGAGAGCGGTGGGGGGACGTGTATTATTGGAGAGAGATGCGAAGGGACAGAGAAGGTGGACAAAGCGAAAGTGCCAGGGGAGGCGTGGAGTCGCGAATGGAGCCAGGCAGGCAGGCAAGACAACACAAGACAGGGCCTGGTGCTTCCGGCCCCCACGCGCAGCCAGTCAGGACGGGCAGACCCGGTCAGCTGACTGTAGTGGCCCTGACTAGCAGGCTCAATGGAAATTGGGTTCCAGTGGTCGGCCTTGGTCGGCTCAAACGGTCGTTGGTTCCGAATGAAAAGAAAAGAGAAAAGTACCGGAATCACCACTGAAAATTCGTTCCGGTGGCACTGCCTCGCTTTCCCAAAAATAACCAAATGGCTCACGGCAACGGTCTCCGGTCAGGGACGCTTAGAAGGGCCGTACTATTGGAAGAGCAACACCATCCACCAGGGATGAACAGGCACGGAGACAAACGGAAAGGCAAAAAAATTTTTTACCTGGGATTTCAGGTACGGAGTGGGCGGGAGAATGTCCCAGTGGTCGAGGTGAACACAAACAATGGATTGGATACCGTTCAGGAATGCTCCCCCGACAGAATAGGCCAGCAGCGCGAGGCTCTGCTTATATGACAGCCCATCCGCGAAGAACGCAACAGTCCCTACAGGTTACGAATTCGGGTGCCACCGGTGTTGATGGGCGTTTCACCACGTCGTCTGATCAGCGCTCTTCCCCCTGTAAGCAGCCAGCAAACACCTGCTGTCTTCACTTCCTCTTTCGTCGCTCCGCTGGGAACCCTCCCTGCAATGAATTGATCGAATCGGTTGCCTGACAGCCACACATTTCCTCGTGGGTGCGTCCGCCGTGCTGAAAGTCTGAGAAGCCTGACGCTGGTCTGTCGAGTAATGGCCAAGCGATGCAGACCACCCCAGGGTCATCCGCGGCAGGACGGTGGTAGAGGAGGCCCTAAGCGACTCTAAGGGACCTGATGAGCAGGCTAGACCGTTGTTCTGTAGCCATCCTTGGATTCCTACGTGTGGCTGTGATGCCGCTGTGTCTCGTTCCCGCGAAGACATAGGATATAATCGTAGACTAGCCACCGCACTGGCCGTTCATGGGTCAGCATATTGGACGCCCTACGATGGATTTACGAGATTTAGTTCCCATGATTAGCCCAAGGTTGGGTTCTCCGCAAATTTAGGATTGCCAGGAAAGGGAAGTGTCTTGTGCTGCAGAGGATGACTATTATCGCTACTGCGACCATGATGTAACCTGATTCTGACGATCATTGCTACCGTACTCCGTCCTCAGCTGCGATGGATTCCTTATCCGATGACCCGCGGGGAGACTTATCCCACCCGTTTCATACCACCGTCTTCCTGCGTCTAAGCCTGGCGGATAGCGACCGAGGGCATGTCGATCTGCACCAAAGATTGTATCTCAGTGGTTGCGACCTGCATGGACTGCAAGGATCCATGATCTTTAAGATAAAATATACATTGTTGTGTCTCAGATGGCCCGTTATCGTGCCTGAGTGAGCTCAGATAGAGTTGTCCGACCATGGATATCCTTGTTTCTGTGTACTATCTATAATCACGTCACATCAATGCTCTCGGAACGCGCATAAATATCTCCAGTTCTATTTCCTATTCCTGGGGCGACTAAACGATTATCCTCCACAGGAAGCCTTAAAGAGGACTAGACATAATTCATGCGTGACGACATCGTCCGATATTCCGCGTCCTTGATTATATATATAGGCCGCGACACCACACCATCGCAGCAAGTCTGCACACGACTATCAAACGAACAAAATCCATAAATAACTTGACTACACCCGTGGTGGAAGATGTGGTGGAAGCATATTTACTGGACTTGAGACGCTCTCCAAACATAAAAGATCTAGTGTCACTGTTTCTCTTCGTATCACTACCTAATTTCTCCTAAGACCACAATAGGGGCACTAGCCAATATGTGTTTTACATCGAGGAATGTATGCTTCAAAATCTCAAAGCCCGGCCAAACCGATGAGAAAAAGTGGTCGGACAAAGCGGAATGAAGCGTTTAGGGTCGCTCTTCGGATAGAATGAGGGACACAGTCCATGGTGCAAGGGTCCTGCAGCCCAATCTATATCCGGTTCGAATTCCACCGTCTGCTTTGACATGATATCCAAAAAGATGCAGATCGCACTAGATAGCTAATAGAAGGAATAAACAAAAGAAGAAACAATAAAAAAGAGCTATTGCAATTAGGGGTATCATAAAGAAAGTTCGTTATCATGCTAAGAACAGAGTCCACTGCTACCGATTTCGCGGCTTGCCCTTGAATTGCTCGTTCAATTCTTCTTTAAAGAGCTGTAAGAAATGCTTTACTCCGGGCCCTGAAGTTCGTTCACTGTTAGCACGAGAGAAGAAGCTGCAACGACACTCGACAGATTCCGACAAAAAAAGAGCAATACCATTTTTATCCAGCTTCGTCCCGCCCATCTCCTCTGGAGGTGTCCCGTGTCTGAAATTTTGGATCCTTCTGTGGACTTTCCCGACCATTCGATGGAATGTTGGACTCGCGAGGAGCTGTGCGGGACGAGAGGAACCGTCAGTAAGTTCAAGATGGAAATTGATCATGCGCAACAGAGCGGACGTACTCGGCCAGTGAGCCAAATCTGCACGGGTGAGATCTGTTAGTGATGTCTTGGGAAAGCGTGGCACACGAGAGTGGCAGACGACTGCGCAGTGTTGGGAAACTCACCTCAAAGGCTCGCAGCCACCACCCCTTAAACATCACGGAGTGGTAGCAACCGGTGTAAACTACAACTCACTGAATGAAATCAAGGTTTTGCCATTGGCAGAAAGTCATTCATTCGGCGTTGCAGAGTCGCGGGAAGTGGTCACGCGTTGGACGAGGCCCGCGAAGAAAATCGTAGAACGGAGAGTCAAGCTTAAGTGATCGATCGGTTACCGAGGAAGAACGAAGATTAGTGGCGCCGCGGCCGATGATATTCCCCGACCGGGTTTGGTCCAATGACGCCGGCGATAGACCGTCCGTAGTCGCGACGGCGTGATGCGCTTCCCAAGCCACTGGACATGGAGTCAAGATCCATTATTCCCTAGCATCTAATCAGTTAATACCCTCGATTCAGAGAAGTTCTGTCGTTTCCTATCTCCCTTTTCCATTTTTTCCTCAATCAGGCAGAATCGGCTTTGTTCTTGACGATCTATAGACTTCTACTTTGTGGCTTCATTCTTCGGATTTACCCCTTTTAATTTAGAATCAGTTTGTTTCCTTTAACCTTCAACCGGACTGCTGGCCACGTCCGACAAGGGTTGTCATCGTTGTACGCGCAAAGAAACTTCCGCATTGTTCGCCAGCCCGTCTCACGGCACTAGAGGCTTGTCAGTTACCTAAGTTCTATCCCCTGGAACTATTGTCAGCCCGATTCGCTGGGCATCTTATCTACCCTTTGCTCGGCGTCACGCAACGTGCCCGACACACGCCCAAGGTGGCTTTGCGACATCACCTCAAGCGACCGCGATTCGTGCGGGCGGGTGCTGCAAATCTGGCTGCACCACCGTCGCCCTCGAGTTTCCATACTTGTCCCGACTTGTCAACGTTACGGATATCGTCACCGGAGACCACGAGCAGTACGAGTGCTGGCGCATCCGACAGCGGAGAGCGGGAAACAGCGACGGGGCTACCCCGCTGCCCCTCTCCAGAGTCGCTCAACCTTCGCAGCAGATCACGGAAACTCGCATCGACTGGGAAGCGGGCGTCGAAAAAGGCGCGCAGCGTCCTAGGTCGGGTTCGGGCCTTGCACAGGTCTGCTGCGGCTAAGATGGCGCCCTCGCCGATCAAGATCGATACAAATGTTGCAACAACAAAGCGCGGGCGTTCGCAGGACAGTGATGAGATCCCCGGGGACTTGATCGTCGAGCAGGGAGCAGGTGGACAGCGGCCTCAGAGCAATGTGCCCCTGCCTCCGTTTCTCTGTCAATCATACTTAGGTTAGTGAAGTGAAAAAAGATCAACCTTGCGCTCCGGAAACTAATGCTGGTGTGGTGGGCATATATAGAGATCCACGAAAAATTTGAAGAACTCGAATGGCGTCAGAGACTTCGTGTCCAGGAGGGAACCACTGCCAACGATGAATCGCACCGGTGGGCGCTCGAAACAGGTCCAGAAGCCAAGGCACGGAACCGTTATATGAATGTGCTGGTGTGGGCAAACTCGCGCATCCATCTCAGGGTGCCGGAGGGCGAGTGTGATTTTATCAATGCATCTCCGATATTGTTGAAGGATTGCACTAGTGGCGAGGAGAGGAGATACATCGCGACACAGGTTAGTTCTGAGTTTGCCTTAGTTCCTTCGGTCTTCGCTAACGCTCGACTAGGGTCCCGTGATGGGACAGATCGCGTATTTCTGGAACATGGTTTTCCACGAGAGCAAGGAGGTCGGAGTGATCGTGATGCTTACTCAGACCATTGAAGCTGGCAGGGAGAAGTGCGCTCAGTATTTCCCACTGGACGAGGAAAATGCTTCCATGGATTTACACATTGAGGAAGAGGATCCATTTGTGAACGATGAGACCCCTGAAAAGGTCAAGGAAAGTATGATGGGAAAGGTAACTTTGCTGGAATCTCATTGGGATGAGTCCTGTCGCTCCGAAGTCCGCAAGCTTGAACTCACACTGGGTTCCGAATCAAAAATTGTCTGGCACTTTTTGTTTGCGGGTTGGGCAGATTACTCGAAACCTGAAGGCGAGGACCGTCAAGCTTTACTCCAGCTTATTAAGGTGTCCGCATCCAAATGTACCCCAGACAATCCCCGTGTGGTACACTGCAGTGCTGGTGTTGGGCGCACTGGAACGTTCATTGCTCTGGATCATCTTCTGCGGGAGCTGGAGTCTGGAGCACTTCTGAAAATCAGTGACCCCGAGACAGATCCTGTCTTCGATACTGTCGATCACATGCGCGAACAGAGGATGATGATGGTGTACAATGAGATGCAACTGCTGTTTATCTACGAAGTTATCAGAGAGCAAGTGGAATTGAAGCTTGGCCAAGGCAAGGATAACGATGTGAGGACATCTCGGGGTGGAGATCCAAATATCCGATCTCCTAAGATGGCAAGACTGTCATCAGAATCGGATTACAAGGCAGCTGAGAAGCCAGAGCTACAGCCTGTCTGAGCTGTCTGTGAGACTCAATCCTTTTCCCAACTTATCTGACAGGGATTGGATGTGTCCATGTTGTGATTGGAGCAACCCCGGTCTTATACCCGGAGACTGCATACGATATGTTCATACCTTCTTTTCTCTATCCTATCGACGTTTCTGTTGCGGCTGTCATAGATGTACATGCCTTGTGTACGCGCGTTGATTCTACATTGGTCCAGCGAGTCTTTTCAAATGCATTTTACCCGGTTCATCCATTTTACATTTCCATGGAAACAGCATGTTTTTGAGAATTTTTCTTATTCCCTTCCCCCCCTTTGCCGGGTTGGTCTGTCATCTCCCACCTAAGTGAAGACAGACAGGCCTCGCCCTTTCTTGCATGTCTTAAACGGTCTGTCGGAATACCCTGTTTGTTCAAGTTTTTTTTTATCCCCACGACTTTCTTATTAGTACGTCATGTCAACATAGACCTCGTGTACATTATTTTGATCCAGTTCTGCTAAATCGAGAGTGAAGAATATCTCCAAACAAAAATCTTTAATATTTACTGGCCCTATTGCTACGTGCAAAGCCTTCCATACCTCAGTATAACTTACTGATATTGATTAACTGCTCTTGCCTAAGGAAGTATGAATTGCACGCAGGATTTCGACATCAGTCGCAAGAAATGGTATGTAATTTTGGCAGGACATATGATACGGCAGCAAATGACAGATAGAATAACCTAAAGCACACATCGGGTCTCGTCATAACGTACATACATAAGCGTACATGCATTCGTAATAGAGACTTGGCCCTTTCCTCCTTTCGTTGCTTGCATGAGCGCTGACTTCAGGATGGAAAAGGGCGAATACGGAAAAGAACAGAACGCGGCTTGTGGAACCACAAGGTATCTGGAAACGATGAAACAGAGATAAGACTGTTGAAGATGGGAGATGCTTATTTTAGATGAGGCTTGATGGATGCTTGGAACAAAACGGAAGAAAAAAAAGGAAATGCCTTCAACCAATAACGCCAGATGGAAGTTAATGGGAAGTTAGCATAAGAGAGTAGTCGAGGAAGAGAGGATGACTATGTCCATGATGAATCAACATCGCTGGATTTAATCAATCACTTCTCTTCTTCCCTGCTCCGCTCTCTCCGCCTGCTGTACTTATTGTGGGACCCGGCTGTCCTTCTCCGGGGGCGCTCTTGCTGGCTAGGCCTTCATCTTCCCTGGGTCCATCTTCTGTGTCCCAGTCATCGACTGCGTTCTCATCCCAGTTATCGACCTCCTGTTCCAATGTTGTGACACCAGTCTCTTGAGGACCTAGCTCGGTTTCCTCTCCGTTGGCACTCGGGCGGGTGCCCAGCTCGACATCCTCGCCAGTGCCGTCTCCGAAGGCACCATATCGTGCCTTTCGTCGTCGTTCTAGCATCCGCTTATGGTACCAGCTACATAGTCCGACAGCACCCAGGCTGCCGACAATGTTTGCTATGACATCGAATGGATCGAACGCGCGGTCATTGGGGAGCACTGCCTGGAGGATCTCGGAGCCAACGCCCAGGAAAATTGTACAGACGAGGAGTGTGAGATGCAGAGTACGTCGACGGGTTGTATCTGGTATCCAGTAGAAGACGATAGAGAGGAGGAAGAAGGTCACGAGGTGGAGGAATTTGTCGTTTGGTTGGAGGTTAGCGGGGATCGTTGGATTGGACTGCTCGCCATCCTCAGGAGGGGGACTGTGAGGTAGAAGGCCAATATAGGCGGCGAGTAGAAGGAGGACCGCAAATGCGCCTGGAATAACAATGTTAGCCCTATTGTTTTGTGTATTAGAAGCTTGCACGCGGTGTGCGCTAGTCTGCAGCTACAGAACTACAGGGGCCGATTGGCTCTGTTTCCCATGGAACCGCGCCAAATCAATGAAATCAAAATATTCCGGGGGTCCAAGATGATACTTACCTGCAAAGGGCCAGCGAATTCGCATTGTGATAAGAGGTAAGTGGTCTGTTGTCTGATATCTGGAAGCGGAGCTACGGGTTTGACAAGTTATGCTGGCGGAGCTTGCGTCATGCGCAGTGGAGGCAGATCAGCACGGGGCAGCAGTCTTGGAAAATTTGGCAATTTCTTGTAGAAAGGATAATAATCTCAATCGAGCAGGAGTCCCTGGAGGGCCCAGGGCAAGGCTCAACAGGCCAGGCGGAATAACTATGGAGGGGATCTTGAACGTCGTCGTCGTTGACGGGAACGTCGAGAACTGCGCGGTTGGTCCGACTGCGGTGACGGCGCTGGGCTGATGGCCAACCTCACCTCATTCCTCCGCGCAAGAACCACCTCCAGGAGCGCCTTCGTCTGCCATCGACACCGCCCCCTCACCATCACTTTTGACGCCGGAGACATCGTGTCGCGCTTTCTCGCGCAGCCAACTTGTCCCGCGTCCTTTTTTCCCCGTCCAAAAATACCCCGTTGTGCCCTGCGACGCCTGGCCATAAACGTGGAGAAACGGACCCCCTCGCCCGCCCCAGAGCCGGGGATTTCGAGCGACCATGTCGCTCGCTCAACACCACGCCTGGCTCCCACCGGGACATCTTCGGCCCCCCGATGATCAACACGATGCGCGCGCTGTCAATGGCATTGCAAAAGTCCAACAGGGTCCCCGGACGCCTCAGACGCGGGTCTCCGTCGGCGCGGATGGATCCCAAACGGGGAATTTGATATCGGAAAGTGACACCGCGCCGGAGGAAGATCCACGCATCGCCATGTTCCGCGAGCTCTACAAACAAAGCGAGGCGAAGATTGGAGTGTTGTTTACCAAGGGAAAAGCTGAAGCTGAAGCTGGTGATGTTGCTCAGGCTGTGATTGAAGAACCGGAATCTGCCGCCGCACGCGCCAAGGAAGAGGAAGCGTCTGCAACGGCCGTTCCCAAAAAATCTGCGAGGAAGATAGACGAGGATGATTATGATGAATATGATGAGGAGGAGGATGAAGCAGAACCAGTCGCATCGCCGGTCAAGGCCGTGCCGGCAGCGCCTCCCCGGGAATCTAGTGCAGTTCCGTCTCCTAGCCATCGCCCTAGCATCGCAACTGTCAATAGCTTGAAGGATATTAAGAAAGAGACGGTGGAGGAAATTCGGAAAAAGCTTGAGGAGGATAAGAAAGCTACTGAGGAGGCTGCTAAAAGGAGCTTCCATACATTGTTTTACACATTGGAAAATGACAGGGACGCTATGCTAGATCAACAACGTCTAGAGGAGTCCGAAAGGCAGGTCGAAGCTGAGATGTCTGGCCAAGGTGTCAACGCTGGTGCAAATAACACAAGTACTGGAACGAATGGTTACGGCTCTTTGAGCAACGCGAACCTCGGTGCTTCGAGTCTGACCCTGAAGAATCTGATTGCCCGCATTGATATGAAGCGGAATATGGTGCAGGCATCAGATGCAGAGCTCCGGAGTTTGATGAGTGAGGTGCGCAAAAATCGAAGTAAATGGGCTAGTGAGGACAAGATTGGCCAGGAGGAACTTTATGAAGCGGCAGAAAAGGTCCTCAGTGAGCTGAAAGCTCAGACCGAACACTCAACTGCTTTCTTAACCAGAGTGAATAAACGAGAAGCTCCTGATTATTACAACAGTAAGTCTCATGATGGATTTGGTTGTGCTCGGGATGGCGCTAATACATAGCAGTTATTAAACATCCCATGGATCTCGGGACGATGACAAAGAAGCTTAAAGCACTGCAGTATAAATCGAAGCAGGAGTTTGTTGACGATCTGAACCTCATTTGGGCGAACTGTCTGAAGTACAATGCTAACCCTGAACACTTCATACGTAAACACGCTCTATATATGCGAAAGGAGACCGAGAAACTGGTGCCCTTGATTCCTGATATTGTGATCAGAGATCGCGCGGAGGTTGAAGCAGAGGAACGTCGCCAGCAGCTTGCGGAGATGGATGGAGCAGAAGAGAGTGACGACGAACCCATCATGTCATCCAGAGGTAGGAAGGCACCTGGAAAGACATCTAAAAAAGGTGCTGCATCTTCCCGGGAGACTCCGCGGGCTTCTGAAGGCCCGCAGGGGCCTCAACAAGTCCAGCCAAACGCTCTGGCACGTTCAGAATCTGATATCGCCATGGATGGAAGTCAGAATGGGTTCGCGACGCCACCCCCTGGAACTTTGACACCTCTTGATGTCGTTGGCGCACCAGGAAGTCAGACCGATGCAATGGATATCGATGGCTTTGGCCCTTCCACCACTACTGCTCTCAGTGCCCTTTCTGCTCCTGGCATTGAAATCGAAGACCCTGAATATAAGGTCTGGAAACAGGTCACCAAGAAGGATCGCGCTCTTATCGCAGCGGAGAGACACCGTTTATTCAAGGGAGACAAACTGAATTCTGATGAACCAGCTCTGCTTCGGACAAAAGCCGGGATGAGAAGATGGTTGAGAAACCAAAAGCGTGCATCTGAAGGAGAGAAAACGCAGGAGTCGGGTGTTCAGGCCATGGAACCGGCAGCAGCAGGTGAAACCCTCGCGGAAGGGATAGAAGTGGAAGAAGACAAGGTCATCCCAGACTATTACGATGTGCTATCTGGTATTCCTGACCTCCCTGAACATCTTCAGTGGAGAGAAGATGCCGAAGGTAATATCGTAGATGCCTCTGAAGAGTTCTTGCGGATCCTTCCTAAGGGCTCGTTCACAGCTCCTGACAGTAAGTTGTCGCGGAAGATGGATGGCAATATGCGGCAGATGCAGGAGACACGGAAAATCTGCTCAAAGATTGGTATCGTGAAACAGATGCAGCTGCAATCTCAGGTAGCCATATCACCCATGCGACTTTCTGATGCAGACTAACGAATATTAGATGTACCAAAATCAATTCCAGAAATATAACCCAGAGCCATTTGTGGAACAAGATGTCCCCACTCATGTGATGAATGATGAGGGACCAGTGATAGCTCCTTGGGTATGCAAAGCTGCACTACAGCGGTCTGTTGGTAAGATATTTTATCATGCCGGTTTCGAGGAGTACCAGCCATCAGCCCTGGATGCAGTTACCGACATTGCCTCGGACTTCTTCAAGAAGATCGGTGAGACGCTAAGAACTTACATGGAAGCTCCTAAAGTTCCAATCGTGGACTTCCAGGATACTTCTGTGTCATCAGCTATTCAGTTGAAGTCTGCATACACCCAACAAGAAATCATTCTTCACACCCTGTCATCGGTTGGAACAGATGTCGAATCATTGGAATCATATATTAAGGATGATGTGGAACGCTTGGGAACGAAGCTCGGCGTTGTCCACGATCGTCTGAGAGCCCATCTGACGGAGTTACTACGTCCTGCCCTCACTGAC
This sequence comes from Paecilomyces dactylethromorphus, assembly GCA_029606265.1. Taxonomy (NCBI): domain Eukaryota; kingdom Fungi; phylum Ascomycota; class Eurotiomycetes; order Eurotiales; family Thermoascaceae; genus Paecilomyces; species Paecilomyces dactylethromorphus. The sequence goes on along the minus strand of JAPVCE010000031.1, from coordinate 1,845,345 downwards.
GGTGGAGTGGATGGCTCCAATGCCTTCCAGGACGGTAGTGAACAGTTCGTCGGCGGTGATTTTGCCGAAGACATTGATGAAGACTTCTTTGGGTTCAAAGAACTGGGATTGGACAAGGAGTTCGGGCTCTCAAGTCTTAGCGTACCACTTCACCTGCTGCAGAACAGGATGTACAACGCAGCTCAGGCTCAGAACACGAAGTATGTGCCTTCCCTGCTTTACCTAAGAGAACACCCACTAATACAGTTTTTCAGTGCATCGCAAGCGACATCAACACTCTTCCCTCCCCCGCCGCCATATCCGCGCATATCGCTGCAGACCTTGTCAGATCAAATTGGTTTGCTTCAAGACTTCTTCCGAGCTAAGCTGCAAACGCACAACGATGAGCCTCTTGTTGAGGATTTGGAGTTGCCGCCAAAACAGAGACCAACTGCCGCTCGACCTCGTCTCCCAGCTTCCGGCAAAATTCCGCCTCCTTCTGGTACTGGAGGTCCGACCGCGAGTCCGCAAAAGCGACCGCTTCCAGCTTCGGCTTCAACGTCAGCGCAAGCAATTTCTGCTAGAGGTAGTATATCGGAGCCAAGCAAGAAAAAAGTGAAGAAGAATAGCGGGGCGGCTGGAGTACCCGGATCCAATCCTGACGCACCAGGTGACGAAGTCCCTGTTGTAGACGGTACGAAAAGCCCGACAGCAACGAAATCAGCCGCTAAGCTGAAGTTAAATGTTGCGGGTTTGAATGAGGCTTCTGCTACCACTTTGATGGAAAATGGAAGTGTGAAGAGTGGTGTAGACGGTTCTGTGCTAGCTGACTCCTTTGGGGGAGAGGGCAGCCACTCGCATCCTGGTAAAGTGAACGGCACATCCCGCCCAATGACCAACGGGACTGTCGCTGATTCATCGACAACGACTGCTAGATCTAACGCCGATGGTGCTGGTCACCATGGCGCTGGTATGATCAGCCCCGAAAGCATTGATGGCCCGTCGTGATCTTCGACATCTCCTTCATTTCCGCTTGCCTATCTTCGATATCTGTTTCTTTTCTTTTCTGGCCACCGTGGCAGGATGTTGTATACATTTGGGTTTCTATTATCATGATGGACGCCAGCAGTGGTAGACCTCCCTTCATTTAGGCAAGTTGCTTCAATGCATGGATGAAGCTCTTTGCCACTACATCGAGGTCAGACCTGCATCGTTCTTTGGTTCAAAGTCGACGACATCGACTCTCAAAAAGGATGGCATTCAGGGCTGGGAAAAATCTGCATTTGGCGACGGTACTCTACGCTATGATCTGGAGGTTTCACGTGCATGTATCCATGGGTTTGCATTTGGGATGGTGGAAAGGTCGGATGGTGCAGTATGGGTCCTGGGATCTCAAACTGTTCATCACGCGACCCTTCTGGAGACTTTTTTTTCTTCGGCTATTTTTTCGTTCTCTTTTCCTCGGATGATGGCAGCTGTGTAAAATGACTCAAAGCAGAAATCTTTGTCGTTTTGTTTCCCTCTTCTTTCGCCTGTTTCGCGATATCATCTGGATGGCATTTTCCTCCCCCTTTTCCCCTCCTGCCTCGACTACGCGCTCTGAGCGCGCACAGCCTATTATCTTACAAAAGACCCACGAACTTTTTTTGTCCCTATTGCTCCATTGTCCGTTTGCCTCTGTAATATCTGTCATCAGCCATCGTCATCCGTCTTGGGCCCCTGTTGCATCGTTTATTCCCCCCATTTTCTTTACCAGTAGCCCATTTTTTTTTCTATACGTCGCAAAAGACTATACCTTCTATTATTGGTCTTGATGCGATCACAGTGTGGCTAATTATTGTTTCTGGGTGAGAACTTATACCAACTCCCCACTAGCTGTACGCACGTATATGAAAAAAGAACAAAATGGATAGGTCGAACCTTTAAATCATAAACTTCTTGATCTCTGTTGTTGTATCCCGTTCTTTAGTTCGCTCTGCCTTTGCTGTTTTCAGCGTGGGCTAAGCTGGGAGAATTCGTCTACTCACATCGTATCCAGGGTCAAGGCCTTTTGACTTTTGCTCGGAAGTGTTCAGCAGCAATGTAGCGTTCTGGGGCTGCAATAATGACACTGTATCAATAACTATTTTAAATAAAAATTTCGCCAGTATTGTGGAGATAGGCTGGATGTGATCCGTCAGCTTAGCAGTTGGGGGGAGGGGGAGGGGTCGACTCTGATTGACATGAATCCCGCAACAGCCATTACTACGGATGGTGCAGCAATAGCAGTCTTCAGTATACTATGGCACAAGGATCTGTGATCTACAAGCCTACTATAACTGGCTATAAGATAATCAAGAGAAAGTCATTAAGTCATGTATTGGCCATTTCTTCCGATACTGTTAAGAGATCTACCTTCCCCCTATCCGTCATCAATAAAAAGAGATACAGACTGGAATTCCGATGTAGAACGGCTCGATCAGCTCAGATCCGTTTAGGCTCGGTGGCAGTCAAACAAATTCCCAGCTGTCTCACCGTTGCGAATCGAGAATACAGGACAAGATGCTCCACAGTCAGGATATGAAAAAAACCTAATTTCCCTTACCATCTCCCCAATATTTGAAGTCTGATTTATTTTCCATCGACAAAGAATGGACGATGGGTTGGTGAACTAACTTGTTCTAGCCATTGCTCCTAACAAGAGGCAAACATTGGTCTCTAGAAACTGTTTGTCATGATGCCGCAGGTCGCAAGCTTAGCTACTAGATGTACCACATCTGGAAGGGCAGCCTGTTTGAAGTCGTATGGATGGGGAGTAGACGTTTTTCCGCCGGCTGCGGTCCCTTGGGCTTGGGGTTGGTCAGCTTGATGTGAGGTCCACTTTGAGGACCTGAACTGGCAGGCACGTTCTCGTGGTGACGTGCTCGGTTTGAAATTAGATGAGCATAGTACACTGCAGGGACTGAGAAATGGTTAGCACTAGGAAAGGCGAGACAACCGATTATTAACTTACACATTGAGACAGACGTAGTCGACCTCATGTACTGATAGCAGTGATCATAAATCATATTCTGCAGTTGATGAGGCTTGTGCTTGAGCTCATCGAGAATAATGTGATAGTGAACGGGGCGAGAGGTGCCCTGCAACGCGATGTGCGAGTAAAGAATGAAATCCCAATGATCTGGGCTGGTCACGTCCCGTTCAATCAAAGTCCCTGGCAGAGGGTTGCCAAACCTATCTGCAGCATTACGGTCATTGAGTCTGGGAAACGCTCGAATATGGTGCCGCTTGGAACAGATAATAACCGTGAACTTGCCATTCCAGGTTCCCTCAGCCAGAACTCCAAGGAGCGCCTTGATGTGTGGAACCTCGTCCATAAGAACCTGCTGGTATTGACCATCCGAGACACCATCACGGAAGTAGTAAACGTGTTCCGGCAAACGACCTTTGTTGACCGTCATCATCCACTCTCTAATAAGAGGCTTCAGCATCGCATGCAGATTGGCGTGTGCGATCATTTCAACACGCTCCATATTTGTTTCGCATGCGCCCCAATAACGAGCTCCATATGCGTCTGCACAGACGGATACAGCCGCCATTGAGGGCGCCCAACTACCAGGACTTGAGTGCGATACATCCGCACCGATGATCAAGGAACCGGATCGCACACCACAATCTGGTAATCTCGAAACCGCACGAGCAGTGGTGCCACCAAGTTTTGCGTTGACTTTCATCAACACGTTGGAAACATATTGAGGGTTCCCTTTCAGAAGCTGTTCAGACTGGAGAACCTGCGACGGAACCCCCCAACGGCAGTCACAAGACTTCTTGATTCGGAGATAAGTGAAAGAATTCTTGTCGGGAACGATGATGATGACTAGCTGGGGATCCTTCTGGAACTTGTTTCCAGTGGCTGCATACACCTTCTTGATGGCCTCGGCAATATCTTCTTTGAGCTCGACAATGCAAGGACGATTAGCCACCTTGCCACCATGACCACTGTATATCTTCATGAAATTGTCGCAGAATTGTTCAACTTGGGTGTGGTTGATTGGATGGCGGCTGTGAGAGATGTAGCCCACGCCCCATGACACCAAAGGCCATTTGTTTGGTTCAAGGAACTTCTTTCCACGCAAGTCCCAACGTCCATTAGTTCCAGGATTATGCTTCTGGTTGCCAAACTGGACTTCAGGGTTTGGCAGAAGACGCGCCTTAGTGCGCATCATGTTTTCTTCAATCTTGAGGCCAAATGACTGCAGCACTGGATCCTTAGAATGGTCGAGCATCTCTTTACACTTTTCAACGGATTTCAAACGTTCGGCGGGGCGAGAAACTGCGAATTTAATCATCTTCGCTGTCTGGAATTCGCTCAACTTGTAGGGGTACTTGTTCAGCCCCTGGATCGTCAAGAGTTCCATCGGGTAGTAGACCTCTTTCTTCGTCATTTCCACCATCGGGAGGTCAGGAAATCTGAGATCGATGTTGTACTTTTCCTTAAAGTAAGCTTGAACGGTGAGCCTTTTTGTCTGTCCAGTAGCCTTATCCTTGATATCGATTGTGAACATCCGCGGACTAGAATTGACCAGACCCTTAATAACGAAGTCTTTACCGGCAACAGGGCAGCCATCATAGTGGGGACGGACGACCAATTTGTTGAGACGCTTGTGGACTTCATAGAACATTGCCGATTCAGTGAAGCCACCATAACCATCCGGGATAGGCTTCAGGTTGTACATAACCTGCTGAATGTCACGAGAATCGGTCATACCGATGCAAGCACCCATAACAGAGATACGGGCCCAGTAGCAGGTATTAGAGACATCAATGTTTACACAGAGACGTCCAGGCTACAAGAAAATGTTAGTATACTATGCAAACAAATCAGTATTAACCTGACGACTTACATGGGTCACCCGAATTGCCTGATAAACACCTTTGAAGGCAAGGACTCCATTGCCGAGATCCTCCCTCTGGCCCTGGGGATCAATGAATGACCTCTTGTGGGTAACGAACTTCGTGGATGGATGCTCGCGAAGAACATGATCAAAGAAAGCTGGGATCTCATTAACAAAGGCTCTCTGTTTAGTAGAGATTGGACAATGTATTGCTTACTCATTGCCTCGTTAACATCCTCAGTATAGGAAGTCTGGCCACGTAGCCAAGCGCTCAAGACGGATAGATTCACAGTCTTGGTACGACGGACAACCAAACGAAACTGGTTCTTCCCAGTGTTGTTGCGGCGACCTTGTTCGCTGTCAAGATCGACTATCACGTTCAGACCATTCTCGAAGTTATTCAATGACCTAATTCTGTTAGTGCGAGATTCGAATATGCATATTACTTTGTACTTACCAAGCAAGTTTGTTACCATCAAAGATTGTCTGGCGAAGGACCGACTTTCTAGCATTCGAATTCCACACTTTCTGAATGACAGCACGTTTCTCTGCGCCATTTCCAATGTGGACCTACATATGCGTCAGATCTATAGTGACATCCCATCTGGGTCTAAGAAATGGATGGGCTACTTACATCATATTGGTAGACGGTTTTGCTGGGAAACTTGGAGATCGGATATGCGTTGAGCAAAACCTCAATCTCCTTTCCAGTAGTATTGAAGCCGGGACGCTGGCAGATGTCAAGAGGTACGGCGTTCTTTAAATCATCAGCACCATAGAAGTTCAGGTGACGGAACCCTTTGATAATTCCATCAAATTTAGGAGCACGGATCATCTCCACGGTCAAGGGGGTTTCCGGAATGTCCGGATCTTCAATAAGATTCACCATCCTTGTAGGTCTAATGCAAGGGAAGGAAAGAACAAATATTAGGATGTAAGAGGATTTGGTAGAAGGTGGTATGGGGAGAGCTTGAGTGGGATACAAATTGAGAGAGGGAGCTTGAAGGAAGATAAGAAAAAGGAACAGTGGAAATGGTGGGAAGAGGTCTATATAGGCCCTTAGAAGCGGGGTAAACGTGTGAATTCATAAAGAGTGTAACTAGGATAATAATAATGGATGGAAGTGCCCCATAAGTAGCAATGAATCGCTGCTGCATGGTAATAAGAAGTTGGGACGTTGTGTGAATGGCTGCAAACTCCGCTCAAGGCGTTTGGTGGTCGAAGGCAATAAGAAGAGATTCCAAAATGCGGGATTGTGCATTCACTATCAAAACTTTCGGGAAGAAGCATCATCGCATGGGTGACATGAAAGCATCCAAAGCAATGGCGGAGAGGGACATGCATTCGTCCTCCCTAAGAAGGTCCTTGCGTTCTCGATATGTTTGGGAAACAGCCGACCAAAAGTAAGGGGAGATCTTATTAGAAAACAACAAACATTGTCGACTTACCGGATAATTGATAGCAAATGCCGATGGAGGAAGATCAATGTTCTTACATATGTCTGTCGCCAGCCGTGGACGGTCCAAGGCTGGATCACCTTGAGGTGCATCACGCTTGATAGGGCTTATAGGGACGCGGGCCGGAGATCCAGGCATGGACTGTCTGCCAGACATGATGTCTGATGTTGACTCTAGTTTTTTCAAGTGTCGGTTCTTAGGAGAGCGGTTCAAGGAAGCAGAACGAAAATTTGACCGAGACAGAGCCTATGTTCGTTAGTCGAGGCAGTGCAGATTACAACGAGGAGGATTAGGTATAAAATCTCGACCAAATGTGTTTGGGAACTGTTGGAGGAGCAGCAAATGTTGCCACAGATCTACTTGAATGGAGTTGTGTTTCTCCAATGATGGAACCCCTGAGACGACCTTGTGCTGGATGTGAAGAAAGAAGAACACACTTACCTGCAGACGAGGACGAGCGATCTAACGGTGAGCGACAACGAAGGAACAGGAAGAAGAGATGAAAGAGATATGAAATTCGAAATTCGGTGGTATTCAATGAGGTAGGTAGTAGAAGGTTAAAACGGAAAGGAACTTCGAGTTGAAGGTAAGGACGAAAGAGGAAGGAGATAAGAGGTGGGTGGAAGAAAGAAGGAGAGCAAATGAGGAAGGGGACTTGAAGGTGAGGACGCGTCTGGAGAAAGAAAACAAGGGCTGTTTCCAGGAGACAGAAGCCCACGGTGACGACCACTAGAGCAGTTCGACACAACAAGTTTTCGGAAGGAACAGCAAAGGCAACCTGATTGTGGCTGGAATCCCCCAACAACACTTTGTTTAGTGTAGCTAGGAGCGGAAGCACCTGAGGCGGTATTAAACAAGAAGTAATGTCTAGATATGGGGAGTGATTGATTAAAACGTGAACACTGCTTTTTGTTGGTTTTTAGGTGTGACTAAGGAATAACAAATGACATATGGTGTAGAGATGAATATGATGAAAGCTTGATATTTTCTGATATTTGACTTCGAGGTGGTGATATTCTCCGACTGAGTTCACAAGGTGACTTTTTGGATTGAAGGTCTAGGAGTTGACAAGAGAGACAAGTTGAATCCGGAATCTTGAAGTCTGGAAGTTTTGAGATCAATAGTGTTGAAATTGGGTTGAGACAACGCTGCCTATACGTATTCAAGCAGACTCGAATCTCGAGACCGTGCAGAAGTGCTTGCGACCAACACGCCTTAAAGAGTTATGAAAACAATTATGCGAAATATAACTTTCTTATTTACTTACTATCTTATGCTTACGAGCCGACTAGTTGCTTAGATAGGTAATCTGTATCTGCCCGCAGGACATCAAATGACGGACGAAACAAAGATACATGTACACTGAGGATGAATGATGGATACGGCTCTCTCAAAGACTTATATGATTAGGGATAGTTCTAGAACTCAATACGCGAGGGTAATTATACTACATCGGCCCTCTTACGCTCCTACTCGAATACTCAGATCTCTTGACTGTGCATCCCTGTTGTGGAGGTCTTTATTCAACAATACATCAAACGATGGCGGTACAAAAAGACACCAAGATAAGGGTAACGCATTGTGTTATACTGCGCATCGCTTTCAGACTTCGTAGCATGTCTATCATGAACACCTTAGAATTAGTTTCTAGGATCCCTAAACAGAGATGCTTTTAATGATTCTCTGACGCATGTGATGACGCCACCTTAATTCTAGTTGATAAGTATGATTCTACACTTCACACTTTCTCCAGAGTGACAGAGCTAACAGATACTGAACCAGACTCCTAGCTTCCCGCTAAAACAAAAATTAAAATAGATAGCGTACCCAATCCCCATACACAGTGCAATAATATGTGCGATGAGTTCGTTGGCAACATAATCGCTGATGGTGAAGTTGTTCGTCCTACTCGAGAGTCATAATAGTTGGCAGCAATCATTTGCTTACGGATCTAAAAGGTCAAACCCCGAAGACAACACGTTTAGTGTTGACAAACACTTCATAGACGAGTATACATGGCTTTATCCGTAATTTCTGGAGTCTTTTAATGGTCTAATCGATATGAAGCAAGCTGGGACCGTGTAGAGTCTTGTGCAATGTACTCAATAAAACGGGCAAGTGCGGGATCTGCTGGTGCCCGTTGTCTACAGACGGCGCGGTTAACTGCCGCGGAATACGGAAGGGTGGGTTACAGACCACAGATCCGTCGTTAAGTTTGCTATCCGAGATATTGCATCATCAAAAATGTTATATATCTATCAAATGCGTAGTTTGAATATGCAGCAACACTGGGTCTCGGTTTTCTAATTTACGGAAAGGATTATGATATCCAGGATCGTACACGCTCTTGGGAGAGAGACTATAAGATTGAGATGGCTATTTACTGCCTCATTGATATGAGTTGGGTCAAAGATCGGAAGGTAGAGTTAAGTTTATTCTAAGTAGACCGTAGTAATAAGAATTAAATTTTAGAAACAATACTCGTTATCATTGTACTCCGTATAACATGAGAACTTCCCGCTCACTAGGAGCGCAGTCTCATAATATTGAGCTTTATTCGTAGAATCTGCCATCTGTCATCGAACTATACTGCCCTAGCCTTCCATGAAGGTCCAACCCAAAAAGTCGACAACAATTCCTCGCTACAAGCATGTCGCCGCCCCGCTTGCGGAAAAAAATACCAGACCAAACAAACGCCGTCCACTTCGCATGCAGATGCCAGTTTTTAGGTGCATATGGTGATGCTCATTTACATTCAGCGTAGTAAAAGCATGACAAACAAGAAAACTGATTAGAAGACTATTACCGCAGCAGGGCTGATATATCGCCTGTATTGACACTGGGGATGTCCCCGTGCTTCAATAGTTTGACTGCGGTATTCATAAATGGCCGAGATTGAGGGATTAACGGTACTGGCCTGCGACATGAATTGTGTTAGTTGAGTGTTCAAGACTGATAGAGTGTTCTGGGTAGAGTGATATCCATTTTACAAAAGCCAAGAGTTTCATAGATCGGAGAACATTATTGAGGGTATTGAAGCCTTACCAGTTGCAGGGTGTATGCCTAAGGTCTGCGGCTGCCCAGCTGCCAATCCATATATCGTCTGTGAGACGGTCGGTAATTGTGATGTAGAGGAAGGAATATCAATCCTGCGGAGAAGATCAACCATCTTCTCCGGGGAGAATCTGCCGGCGTTGTAGGCGGAAGCGGGCGGAATTATACTGAGAAGGTAGACGACATCACGAGGCAGGGGTGCTGCAGAAGATGGAGGCCTGTACTGTGCTCTCACTTGAAGACTGCCGTTAACCGCCTGCGTCTGTTTTTGATCGAGACGTCGGCCGGCAGTTGTCTTCAGCGGTGACTCTGCACGGATGAATTTGCGGGGTCTGCCCATATCATCATCCAATTCTTCTAGAGGGAAGGCTCGCTTTGGAGAACTCGTCGATGGCGCCTCAGCGTATCGGGGAACAGGTGTTTCATGCTGAGATACGACTTGTTCTGTGGTTATCAGCGTCTTTGGTCTCGCTTGAGACGGTGATATAATCGGCCGCACTGCTGTAGGATCGAAAGCGGATGTCGAATAGCGGTGTGAAAAGTGTGCCAAGGTCGGATCTTCCGGGAATAGCTCACGCATCCGTGTCTCCAGATTGATCACTTGAACTAGGTCACCGTATCGAGACTCATACTCGTGAACGAAGGCGAAGATCGGCTTTGCTTTGTGAACGTTCTCGGGATTGGCGGCCAGTTTCCTGACTGTCATTTCGAATACTGCTCTTGCATCTGGGATTGCAATGTTAGCTCGTGTCTTTGTTACTTGGATACAATATAGGAACACCTACTAGTGACATCGTTGATGTCAATTAAATGCTTCAGATACTCAAGAGCAAAGTTCTCGTCCTCTGGGAATAGCTTTGCACCTCGCTCGAAGATCTTTGTCGCAGCAGGATCTTTGTAACAGTGATATTCAATGAGAGCACTAGCAATATAAACATCACTGGTGATCCGGCCGCGTTTACGAGCATCTGCAAATACTTGTCTTGAGCCAGCCATCTCACCTGGCTTGCCCTTCCCTTGGATGCGACGCATTGCGCGCATCAGCGCAATCCATGCGAAAGATATTGTCTTTGAAAGAATGCCGATTTGGACAGCATGTGCTTTTCGCACCGCGTCGATCTGGGCCTTCTTGGCCGACTCCTTGGCCTTTGATTCGCTTCCACGGTCCTCATCCTCATCCTCTTCCTGGGCAGGCTGGCTCTCAGGTTGAGCATTCGCATAGGTCTCTTCAATACGAGCAACATCTTGGGCCTCACGCGTGCGTGCCTTATTGATCAGATCATATAGGGCATCGAGGACTTTGTCATAAGGCTCCCTAACCTTAGTCCCTCTCTTCTTTGGGTCTTGCTCTGATTCAGAGGTAATTTCAAGGCGATCAGCACGTTTGAATGCAAGCAGACAGCTCTCTGGATTAGCATCTATTCCTTGTTTCAAGAATTCGTTTCCTTCTGTTTCCATATCATTTTGGAAGCAGAACTCCGCTGCCTCGAACCATATTTCGGGCAAGAACCTCAGGGCCATCAACGCTTGTTTGTAGACATACAATACGCGCACCTTGAATCCTGCGAGATCTTCCTCTTTTAGAACCAATGGGTCACCTTTCTCCCACTCAATCCAACGCTTCCATATCTCGACTTGCTGGTTGAATTCAACATCCCCTTCCGAACCAGGAACAGGAGGCAACCTTGGCAACGAAGTACGGGCTAGGTCGCGTGTGATATTCTGGAGCTCAGTGTACGAGCTCCGTGCGGTCATGTATGCAGGGGAGCGCTCCTGGAGGAATTTGCGACCCTAGTGGGATGATATTAGTTTATTACACTTTCAACGAGGAAACAAGCAGTAGCCTACCGTGAGCTTATTCAACCCCATCTCGAACTGATCGTACTCTTTCCAAAGAGTGTTTACAGCATGGGTTGGGACACAGATAGCTTTTTGATAAGCCTTCCGTAGGAGGTCCATCTTCTGCTGGTCCTGCCAGCCAGAACCTCCAATATTACCGGGGCCTGAACGTATAAATTGGACATAATCTGTCCAGATAGGAGCAGAGTCTTTGTCGATTCCGATATTCTGGAGTGCAAAGTCATAGGCTGATGAGATAATTCGCCTGGCCTGGCCTGTCGTATCTGTCGTCAAGGGGTTACGCCGACGAACGTAATCAAGATATACAGACCACAGCTGAACACTGGGGGTCGAAAGAAGGGTCCTATTGAAAATCTGTTCCAGACGATAAAGTTCGTTGTTTTCAGATTCCATATTTGCATAAGCCACCCATTGATCCGCCTATTATCTGTGAGTCGTTGTGAAGCAGAAGAGAACAAAGGCATGAGGGACTTACCGCCTGAGGGAAAACCTTGAAGAAACGCTCGTAGACTTCACGAGCACTTTCAATCTTGTTGCGACTGCGGTGCTCATTGATGAGCTCAAGCCATGCGGGAATATCACCACGGGGATCTTCTTGGATCCTATCCTCCAGTATACCAACTCGATCGTGGGGCAGCCGACCTCTAGAGGTGGATGAAGACTCAGCAGTAGCAGCTGGAGGGGTTGGCACAGGACTGTTACTTGCAAACCCACCCTGTATAGCCAACGGATTGTACAGATCTTGACCAGAAATGAGAGGAGTGTCATTTTGTGAAGCAGGAGCAGGAGGAGAATAGGAGTTATTGGAAACATCATTGGAGGTGGACAGGTCTGGTGCAGCCTGCTGTACTGATACATCAGAGGTAGAAATATTTTGATTTGCATTCTCAGAGACAGCCTGCTCAGGTACGCCAGCAGAAATAGTTCCCACATCTTCACCACCCAGTACAGCCGGTGGCTCATACTCAGTATCGCCCTTGTCATCCTCATCATCATCCTCAACGACAAAGCCCCCTATTGTTCGGGTCTTCGGTTGTACATGGGCATTGGATGAAGGCACAGACGCGGAAGCTCTTGACTCAGTCCTGGATGGCGTCTCAGAAGGGTAGCTACCACTAGAATGCTGCTTCGAATCATTCTCCGGAGGCACTGAACCGTGCTGAGGGGTGCCTGAATCTGATTGCGCAGTGATTGGGGGGGTGCCTTGTATTTCATTTTGATTGGAATCTGTTAAGGGGGCAGAAAATTGATCATGCAGCGTTTTTGAAGGATCATAATCATCTGAATCTGAACTATCTGCATCTTGTTCCTCAACAGTATTGTAGTCCACAGAATCTGTATTCATTGCCTGGGCCTGGAAAAAGGCCTTTTCAGCCTCATCTTCAGCCATGATAGAGCTGTGTTGATCTTAGTAAAACAAAACAAACGAAGCGAACAAGAAAAGCTAGCTGTTTCGGAGGGTTAGCAGTAGCTCAGCTGGTCGCTAATGGAAATAACTCACATGTGGAATGAACGTAAAATAGTGGCAAAGGAGAGCTAGATCAGTTATAGAAAGGCAAAAGGAGCTAAGTACGTTCCAGGGTGGGTGGGTAATGGGATGAGGTATCCCAGAGGTTGCTGGGTTGTTGCTTGCTGGAGTTGTCAAATTCGCCGCAGAAGCTTCAAAGCTATCACGCGAGGGATGATCACGTGACGTTAATTGGCCAGCGCGAGAATGCGAGGACGCGATCAATAATTGGCAGCGCGTCGATCCCGCTCTGGGGCCCATTAAGACCTCCTTCATCCTCCCGGGACATAAAGTCGCTGCCGTTTCCTCCTCCTTTCTCACATATTTGAACTCCTTTGTTGTTATCTGCAGGCTTTCCTCTCTTCAGAGGCAACGTTGTCGTTACATATACCCCACCTTTCGCCGCCATGTCTGTTGTCTCGCTCCTCGGAGTGAAGGTTCTCAAGAACCCGGCTCCTTTTCTCGCGCCATACGAATTTGAGATCACTTTTGAGTGTCTCGAGCAGCTCCAGAAAGGTGATTAACTTAAAAGTGGACAGATTGCATGTTTTTGAACTCCCACTTACTGATGGAGGTTAGATCTTGAATGGAAGCTTACTTATGTTGGTTCCGCTACTTCGTGAGTTGGTCCCTTGGAACCCCGCGCGTCTTCGTGTACTGACTATCTAGATCTGAACATGACCAAGAACTCGACTCCTTACTTGTTGGCCCAATCCCTGTTGGTGTCAACAAGTTTATTTTTGAGGCGGATCCACCAGACCTGAAGCGCATCCCACCGTCGGAGATTCTGGGCGTCACCGTGATTCTGCTCACATGCAGCTATGATGGCAGAGAGTTTGTCCGCGTTGGATACTATGTGAATAACGAATATGATACTGAAGAGCTCAATGCGGAGCCTCCTACGAAGCCTATTATTGAGCGCGTGCGCCGTAATGTCCTTGCGGAAAAACCTAGGGTTACTCGTTTCGCGATTAAATGGTGAGTATATCGGACTACCCATGTGGGGTTTCGGTGGTTGGCTGACGTGGCGTTGTTAGGGACTCCGAGGAGTCTGCACCGGCTGAATATCCTCCTGAACAACCAGAGGCGGACAATCTCGAGGACGACGGTGCGAACTATGGTGCCGAGGAAGCTGAGCTCGAGGCTGCTCTCATTAGAGAGCTTGAAGAGGCCGAGCAGGGCGAAGGTGGTGAAGACCAGGAAATGGAAGGTGCCGAGGAAACTGCTGGCCCCTCCAAGGACGAGGTCTCCGACGCCGAAAGTGAGGACCTCGAAGCCGAAAGCAGTGGCAGCGACGAGGAGGATCTCGAGGAAGAAGAAGCTGGGGAAGGCGACGAGGATGTCGAGATGGCCGACGACAAGGACGAGGCGCCGGGAAACTCTAAGCCTTCTGAACAGCACCAGCAGCACTCACAGGCAGAGGTTATGGTCCATTAAACGTCTTTCAGTTTTTGGTCTTTGATTCGCTCTTTCGTTTTCTGGGTGGGAAAACAATGGTTCTGCGAACAGGGTTTCACGATCTATAAGAAATGCTTCACGAGTCAGGATGATCTCCAGCACGGCCTCCATCTTTACCATATATCTATCTATCGCATTATCTTCTTTATTCGATTTGATAGAGTCCGACTATAATACTACTCAGGGAGGGGGTAGGCGCGGTTTTTTCTTTCTTTGTTTACTTGCAGCTTTTTATAGTTACTTTTCCAAAAACTCCTTATATTGCAGGTGGATATTATGAAATTCGTCTCTTCTCTTCTAAGCAAGGAGATAATTCTGAATTCCTTATCTCACTAATATCTAGAAGGATACTTTTGTTTTGAGAGTAAGCTACTGGCGGCTAAGCCAGTCCCACATTTGGAGATGTGTTTATTAATGTTAGGAGCAAGAAAAAAGAGGGACATATAGTAATAAATGGATTACTTAGTGGTATCATCTATCATAAACTTGTAAAGACTGTCCTGGCCATCCCATACCAAGTTTAACACTGCTTTAATACATATTCGTGACATGCGATCCTCAGAGGCCAAACTTCGAGCCTAGGGCTTTCCAAGGCGTCAGTATTCGACTGTACATATATATATAAGTTACCAGGGATCTGGGAGGACTTACCTCCAAGAAACATCTTTCGTTTCTGTGACTGGACGTATTTGTTTACGTCGTTTGCAAAACCGCTGCTGTTTTCTTCCAGTCTGTCCATGGTATCTCCCATGAGGTTGAGCCTCTCAGTTCTTTCTTGAACCTGCCGTGACATGTAGGCCAAATAGCCTTCGTCGCTTCCTTGAACCGATGTTGAATCCATACGTCGACCCTCCCGGGCAGCCTTGCGACGTTCTTCTTCTTCAAGGCGCATCTGCTCTAACATGCGCTTGGAAGGCGGCCGATCGGGACCACCGACTGCATACAAATTAGTATAATCGCAACGTAAGAAGTACTGGATGACCTACTTAGAATATCCATATCCGCAGGAGACACGTATTGAGTGCCAGATATCCACTGCAGATTTGAGATTGTAGGTCGAGGTGGGATAGTAGCCTGCTCATTGAAGAGAATGTCCCCAGAAGGCTGTCTGTAAAATTGTCAATCCTGCTTTCCATATAAAGATTCAATCACCATTCTTGTCACATACAGTCCAATCCCAGCACCCCATGCCCGTAACAAGCCAATTTCAGATGGACCAATCCAAGCAATGATATTGCCGGTGGGAGAAATCAGAGATTCTGAGAGTCGTCTCATATCTACTAAGTGGTTGATTCTGGCGCAACCGATCTCCTTTAGAGCCGGGATCGAATAGGCACGAACATTTCCATCGCCAAAAAGGCCGATGAGACTGTGACCTCTGCCTTCAGTTTTAACCACTGCAGCTGAGTCACACAGGAAATCATCCCAGCTTTTGTGGGCCCCTTTAGATGTTGCGGGTTTGAATATCCTGCACTCTGATGGAGTCGCAACAACAATAACTCCATTGAGTTTGAAACCAGTCCTAAGACCCGCTACTGCTGTCTGAGTGGCAAGTGCAGGGTCTCCCTTGTCTGCATCGATGGGACAGATGCTGATGACTTTATCATCAAGAAGTGTGGCACCGACGAACGAGACAGTATAACCCTCGGTGCTGGATGGCAAAATCTTGAATGTTGCCAGATTTCCTTTATTTGTACCGACAAAGCAACAAATGCTAGAGTAATCTAAGAATTTATATCAGTAAGTCATTCTCCCCAGGGTGCATGGGTCTGTTTACCTTCTCCGTCCAGTGTCAAGACGCCGAATTCAATGCATGTAGGCCACTCAAGAGGAGAGCTTTCTTGCGCGCGGCTCCTTCTGATGCTGCTCCGCTTGTTGACCTTTGCAAAGTCCGAGACCTGAGCAGAGTAGATGACCGCTGGTCCGCGCAGATCGATGATTGCTAGACTTCCTCCCTCAAATCCGGCACATACAAATCCGACGTCGCTATGCTTTAATGCAGTTACAGGACCTTTCTTCATATCCAAGAGAGTTAATGGCAATAGGCCGTCCTTCAAACCGGGGTCTGTTCTTAGCATAATATCCGTCAGCTGCCCAGGTTCTGCATTAGGCCCTGTCGGGATATCTCGGCCGAAATTCTGGTTACGACCCCATCTGAATATTACAACTTCCCCGGTTTTCAAACCAACTGATAATTCGCCTGCTGGTCCCGACATGGACATTTGAGTCACTTCTGTATTGTCCACACGACCCACGGCGCGAGCCAGGTCCACTTGGATTACATCACCATTTTCGATTTCATCATCGTGGCCAGCATCCCAGATACGGATTGTTCCATCTGCATGAGCAGTTGAGACAATGGTACGGTCCTCAAAACGCTTCAATAGCTTTTTTGCTTCGGCGCCACCAGTGAGGAGCTTTGGGCCCTGGGACCGTCGCTCCTTTAAC
The DNA here is from genome assembly GCA_029606265.1 of Paecilomyces dactylethromorphus. Classification (NCBI taxonomy): domain Eukaryota; kingdom Fungi; phylum Ascomycota; class Eurotiomycetes; order Eurotiales; family Thermoascaceae; genus Paecilomyces; species Paecilomyces dactylethromorphus. The sequence continues at coordinate 1,828,708 of JAPVCE010000031.1, read as the reverse complement.
CCCAGCCAAGGCGAGCGGTCCACCGGTGTTAGTGAGATTTTGTTCACAAACGGGTGGACGAAAGACAAAGAAACATGGAGCATATTGGTAGGGCTAATAGGATGTCCGCTAGGGAAGCTCATAGTCAGCAGTTCGCCGGAAGATAACAATGCAATAATTGCAATTGGATCATGAGCGCCAGCGTAGTATGGCGACGAGCGCGGAATGAGACAAAAATCAACAACTTCCGCTCCTGGAGGGATCGGGAGCGTAATCTGCCTTTTAGGGGTCTCAAAGTAACTCGAGAGAATCTGCCATGAAGAGGTCTGATAGTTCGGTGTGCTCCCAAGATCCATAAACGTCAGCCCTTTGTTGATTTCCGTTGTTGAATGACCACCAGCTATGAGGAGCCCAGTATCATCAGGATTCTGCTTCGCACACCAGGCAATCTGGCGAATAGGTTCTTTCATATATGGAAGTCTCGGTTGTGAACCTGGCCTGTCAGAACTTGCCCCTGGCACGTTGATGTTGACGTCATGGATCGTCCTTGCCATGACCAAGCGACCATCCTTGGGATCCCAAAATACTAGACTTGAATCCTCATGCACGGTTAAGACAAAGGTCCCAGTTGGATGCCATATTGCCTTCGTCAATTTTGGCCTGCGCACCTCATGGGACTGTGATACATCAGAGTCGGCCCCCGGGGCACCTGCCGGAATCACATATTCAAAGTATTTTTGGGCTATGTTCTGTTTAAACGAGAATGTCACTGCACCTTCCGGGTACCCCACAAGAATCTTTCCTATGTCGCGAGGAGCAAAGGATAAGGATATCACGGGGAACAGACGCGACCGGGGATTATGCTCCTTCCAGAGATTAGGCACGCGGAATGGCGTCAAGGATTCACGGTCGAGATCATACGCGATGATGTCTCCTGCCAAAGCGGTCAGTCTCTCATCAAGATCATATAGCGCAGATAAATCAAACCATTCTGTAGACCAATGAACGCGTAATCCAGACTTGGGTCTGTCAACAGAGAACTGACATGGCTGGGAGGAGCATAGGACACCAGTAGTTTCTTCTCCAAGAGTGAAAATATGCATATATCACTCTTGTTACTGACAACTACGAGCTTGTCGGCGCAGAATTGAATATATTTTGCTGATGCCTTTCGTGGGAAGTTGAAAACGACGGACACTCTTCGCTGCCCGAAGACGTAGATTTGACCGCTACCAAATTGTGTCTCACTCGTTCCTACGGCGAGTAGGGATTGAACTGGATCGTATGAAATCGTACTAATCTGTGAATTTATGCCATATCGAAAAAACTATAGATTGTGAGATAATCGTTTCAAGCTATGGGGACTTGCCCCAGATTGGCAAGGGTGCGGAGACGTACTTCATCCACAGCGAAGAGTTCGGGGTTCAGGCCAGCAGACAGGTCGTTCTGGATACCGGCCTGTTTACCCCTCAAGAAATGAGCCATCTCCACGACAGTAGGAAGGCAGCGGGGTGCTGCCTAAGTTGATGGCAGCAGACGATGCACGAAATAAGGAGCTGGTTAAAGGTGCATCCTCAAGTGGAGGGGTTGTGGCTGTTGACCTGAGGCGGAAGCGGAGCTCACGGCAATGGTGGCTTGGCGACTAGCCCCGCTTACAAGGCAGCCGCCACATGGAGCTCGTGGGGATTGAGATTCAGATTCAGATTTAAAAATCGTCAAGAATGAGTTTGAGGAGCTCCGTCATGGTTCAAATTGCAAAAAGGCTTTCTGACGGTTATGAGATCGCCTTAATTATTATGGATGGAGCAGATGTGGATCGCTGGCTTGGGCTGAAAGTCATCGAATCATCACCCTCCTGAGTCTCAGTCTCCATGCACAGTGCAGTGTTCGAGAGGTTATGACATCACAGAGGGTTGTGTACTGAGAGGTAAAATTTTCTCTTGAATATTGTCATCATCATCATTATCATCTATATTAAAGTCTATCAAATTTTTGTTGAAGATGTAGCCAGGCATACCCAATGTCATGACTTGCGCCAGAAGATGCATCGACTATTAGAAGACTGTCATCACGTCATCAGGAACAGAGCGAAGTGATATAAACAGAAAAAGATTTCTCAAAATTTGGTGGCCGTGATATTTTTAAGGGTCGCAGTCAAGCCTCTCCGTGCCTGAATCTCGAGTGCCTCGTTGCGATTCCGATAGTACTGCTCGGTAATCTTGTGCACATAGCGGTAGCACGCATATCTGCATATTGTGAGCAATGATCCATTGAAAATAATAAATAAGCGGTGAAGACAGAAAGTTACGCACAATAGTATCCGGGTCTTTTCAGAGTTTTCAAATGTCAGCTTTGACCCGAATCCCTCGAGAACAGCAGATGACGGGTTCTCGAAAATCTCTGCCATCAAAACATCTCCCCATAATGAATTTCCTAAGTCGATAATACCACATAACTGCTTCAACTCAGGGTCCAAAATGATTTGGGACGGTTTGCCAAAGTCGACAACAACCAGTCGGGGCACGGTGACTTCTTCAAGGGCTGGTGCAAGACGGTCAACTTCCCGACGAATCTCTGCATAGGGGAGATTGATAAACATGTCTTCTGCATCGCGAAGGACCTCTTCAAAGATACCAACAAATGCCTTCCTCCACGAATGACATCCTGATCCGTTTGCCACTTTCAGTAGGGATCCAAAGGATGGTGCCACCTGCTGGCCAATCATATTGGCGAGGAAACCAAGATGACGATCAATATCAACCCGCTGTTTCGTCGTGATTTGCGACTCTATGTCACGGAGAGTGCAGCCTCCCATGTACTGGCGCAAGAGGAAGGCTGAACCCAGAGAGGTCCCTTTTGGGTCATAATGAAATAGTTGGGGGATACATGGGTTGGCGCACAATGAAAGAAGGGCAAGGACCCTAGCCTCCGTTTCCAGTAAATGACGCTCCCTTCGTAAGAGAGCAGTTGTCGGTCGAGGTGAAAGCTTGAGCGTCAGTTGCAGACCATTGGACAACTTGAGAAGACGCAGAGGATGAATGTGACCGTCCATAACCTGCACATTTTGGATGCGGACTGTGGATGGAAAAAGTAACTGCACTATATTCTGAAGTTTACTGAGCTCGGGCGAGGGAGAAGGTGGAGAGGAGGAAGCTTTCAGAGACATTATAGAGCGTCCCTGTGGTTCCAAACGCAGAGAAGCTGGAGACAGATTTAAAGAGATAGACATGCTGTCCCAGGGAAGGTATTATTAAAAAGTAGTTTCAAACAATGCGCATGATGATCCTGGATGAATATTGAGACTGTTATACCCCACATTACATCTCGGGCTGGAACCGACTGAGCGAGAGACAAGCAATGATATAAGAGACAAATCTCCACTTCGATACGGGAAAGTCAAAGAAGCGACAACCGATCCACTGATGACTGGGCAAGCACGGGTCTTAGCTAAGTATTTGGAAGCACAGAGAGACGATTCCGCCAGATAGTACGGAGTACGGGGCAATGGCCGCACGGCATGATGGGTCAAATCAAAAAAGCTATTAAGTATAGGCATATATACCGAAACACTCGCCCCAACAGACGAGGGCTTCGGTAAGCTGGGGCGGTGCATTATCCTAAACGAAACACTGAACACGCGTAAACCAGCCATATTAGATGTACACGGGTGTCGAAAAGGCATTGAAAAGCCACCTCGGGCCATGCCGCCATGTGGTTCTAGAAAAGATGTGAGATGGACCGAGGTCTCCGCCCCGCCGATCTCGAAGACTCGCCTAAGTCTCCCGCTCTGAGGAAGGCTCCATTGTGGTCTATGCGGAACTCGCTTGACCTCACCCAATCACATCTTGAATTTGGCGAGGTCCTGCCTTGGGTTACCTGAAACCACTTACTCGAGGCCACGAGCAACCAAGATTGGAGAATTAGTTCTCTAGAATACCCAATAGTCTCTGGTTCTGATTGGGGGATACTTCCAGGGTAAGTAATACCGCCGAATTCCTGCTAACGTGTTTGGTGGTGTGGAAGCGCTCATCCTCACGCTCAGGGCATGAGTTTTGCGACACGTTGTCGAAATGCCCGTTTGAGAAAATGCATGTCATGAGATTCCTGCTCTAGCTTGATGCTGTAAAATTGATATTCGATAATGTGTGCATCCAGCCTCGGCTTTTGCCGAAGCTACAATAGCTTTCCAAAGTAATCGTTTAGGTAAGACGTAACTCGCCATCTTCGGTATCATATCCTGCCTAACACCCGTCCAGAATCTGCTCAGCGTGATGGGTCTCGTATTATCTCTGCTTATCGCGACGAGACCGCCACGGGAAGAATGTATCCAATATAGAGATCGAAGGTTATGCTAGCACCTATTCCTTTGATCCGGACTCAGCTACGCGAGATTCTTGTGGTCTGTCGGCTGGATTGTAAAGTTCAGCCAGATTGAAACGCTTCAGCGAGTCGTAGTCACTCCCAACGACGGACATTCCGATGATGTTCTATAGACAAGTGTCAGTGGAACCAGTTTAGAGTCCTCAGTTAGCATGAACCGCAGAATGACTTGCTTACCTGAATAACGTCGACCAGAATTATCAGGTCATAATTCTTGAGATCAACGCTGTGTCCGGGACCGACCACATCTGCTACCGTCTTGATGACCGTATCTCTTCCCCATTGTTTGTTACCTCTTACGTTCGGACGGATAGCGTACTGTACAGCATTAGCCAATGCACCTCAAAACATATGAGTAATTGAGACGCCTCTTTCTTGCAAAACGTAATTTAAACTTGCGGAAATTTGAAGAGGACTTTAGTTCTGTTACATTTACTTGTTAAAGAGGTGAAACAAACTAACCTTTTTTGGTGCGCCTCCAGAGTGAAAATGGGGCTGAAGGATTTCCTTTGCGAACTCTTCCAGGTTTACACTGAGTGTTTTTCGAATGGCGGTGACGGGTGTCATTCTCAAAACCCAGCGGCAGCTTTTTTTCTCGGGGTTTTCTCGAGCCTCAAGACAAATACCATGAACCAAGTCGACGGGGTCTATCGACTTATCAACCCGAATGAATGACACTGCAGAGACTCAGTCAAATCTCGTCTTCGTCAAATAATCAGATTTACGCACTGCAGGGCATATCCATCTTGACAACCTGGAAGAGACGATTACCGCCCGATTTGGGCTTTAGGCCCTCAACTTCTTTTCGAATTTGTGCTTCAATGTCATCCTCATCAGCGTCCGACTCTTCAACTTTGGATGCATCATCGTCTATATTCCCCGCTCTCTAAAAGAAATCTCGCGTTAGTTGGCCGAAAACCCGATCGGAAATTGAGATTACATCTACTATAGAGAAGCGTATGTGTAGAGCAGTACTAACCTGTGCAAAAATATCAAGTGCTTCCATTGACGACTTATGTTCTCTGCCCATATCACATGTCACAAAGACACCAGCATCACCGGATTCAATTGAGGCTCCTTTTTGGGATGCTTGCTGTTTCCGCCATTTCTCACCTCCCTACAGCGGGTTAGCGACCTTTTGATAAAATAATTAAACAGATATCTACAAGCATCTTAAAGAGGGATGTGTAATGATCGTAATTTAGAAACCCACTTTTCTCCTTTTCGATGACCGATCAGGCCCAGGACCAGCCATTCCTCTTTTCTTCTGTTCACTCATGCGTACACACCTAAAAAGTAAAAAAAAGGGTCTTCTGGCTTGTTTTCTCTGAAGAAGGCCAGCCGTTCCTGGAACTGTGCCCTCTAAGCGGTACTGAGATTTTTGGGAATTCCTAATTGGCGGGGTTAGCTCGGTCGGTTTGCTTTTAGTGGGTTATCGCGGTGAGATCGTAGTTCCCGCCGCCGGCCCGATAATAAACGCGGAGACGATGGCCTAGTGATCAATTCCATGCAGATCATTTATTTCTTTTTTCTTCATTTCTTTCTTTTATTCGGCGAATATGAAAAGACTAGTATAAGAGAGGAAGTATATATGTGGACCCTAGCCATACAAGCTCTAAATAAAACGAGAAGCATCCAGTTTGTTTCCTAACATGACAAGGCCAGACCTTGGATGAACACGTACGCGCGGGGCAAAGAGGGGTCAACTATAGCCCAGTGCAGACTCTTATTTATTCGGGTGCTATGTGGACTTCACTAGCTAGCTAGATACACGTGCTATCCTTGTTTTTGAAACGCATATAAAGACATGATCCCATCTTATCCCTGCATAAAGTAAGCACTAGCTAATAGCCCATGGAGGAACAGCAGCCAAAACCATTAGAAATCCTTACAAAATATTAAACATAACATACGCGCGGGGCAGGGAGATAACAACTTGAAATACGACGCTACTAGAATGCATGACATCATCTTATAGTCATAATTCCCCTCCGCAATCCCCCGCAAAGCAACTATCAGTTTCTCCCATAACTTTTGGTTCAATTCTCTCAGTATCCCTTTCAAGCCCAAGCTTTTCCTCTGGTCATCATAGGTTCTGGATTAGGAACATACCCGCCTATCTCGAAGACTCTGGAAGGTAGCTTCATTGCCGACCGCAGCCGTAGGGTGTCCTGGCCAATCTATCTTACAGAAAGAAGCAATTCAATCACAGCTGACAGAAAATGGCTACTGATATTGCTACCAGGGAGCTTAAGTCTCCCATTGACGTCGCGGAATATCTTTTCAGAAGGCTTCATGAGGTGGGAGTCCGATCGGTGCATGGCGTCCCTGGTAATTCCCCTCACTATGTCAGCTGACGTGACGCTTCTGGAATGAAGAGACTAACACCTGGGCTTATAGGCGACTACAATCTAGTAGCACTGGATTATATCCCTAAAACTGGCCTTGAGTGGGTCGGAAGCACTAATGAGCTCAATGCCGGTATGCAACATGGAGTCCTACAATTCCTAAAAAAGAGACGGCTAGTTACTGATATGATTACATCTTATAGGGTACGCTGCTGATGGTTATGCTCGACTGAAGGGGATCAGTGCCCTGGTTACTACATTCGGTGTAGGCGAGCTTTCTGCTCTCAATGCTATTGCCGGCGCCTACTCGGAATTTGTCCCTATTGTCCACATTGTCGGACAGCCAAGTACCGTGTCGCAGCGGAATGGGATGCTTTTGCACCACACCCTCGGGAATGGAGACTTCAATGTTTTCACAAACATGAGCGCTGGAATCTCTTGCACAGTTGCGAGACTTGAGGACCCACATGAGGCGGCCACCTTAATTGACAACGCGATCAGAGAATGCTGGGTCCGGAGTAGACCAGTTTATATTAGTCTCCCAACTGACATAGTTCAGAAAAAGGTAGAAGGGGAGCGCCTAAAGAAACCACTTGACCTCTCACTGCCGAACAATGACCCTGAGAAGGAAGACTACGTGGTTGACGTGGTGTTGAAATACTTGCGTGCTGCAAAAAGCCCTGTTATACTTGTCGATGCTTGCGCCATCCGCCATCGCGTCCTTGACGAAGTCCACGACCTTATTGAGACCTCCGGCTTGCCAGCTTTCGTGGCCCCCATGGGCAAAGGAGCTATTAATGAGACTCACCCTAATTATGGAGGAGTCTACGCGGGCGATGGTTCAAACGAGGGTGTGCGCGAGCGTGTGGAGTCCTCCGATCTCATCCTCAGTATCGGCGCCATTAAATCCGACTTCAATACTGCCGGCTTCACTTACCGAATTGGACAGCTTAATACCATTGATTTCCATAGCAACTATGTGCGTGTGCGATATTCAGAGTATCCCGACATCAACATGAAAGGTGTTTTGAGAAAGGTCATTCAGAAGATGGGCAAACTGAACGTCGCACCCGTTCCTAATTTCTCAAATGCACTGCCCCATGAGGAGAAGACATCGGCCGACACGAGAATCACTCATAAGTGGTTGTGGCCTGTTGTTGGACAATGGCTTAAGGAGAACGATATCGTCATAACGGAGACCGGAACGTCGAACTTCGGAATATGGGAAACAAGATTTCCCAAAGGGGTCACTGCTGTGAGTCAAGTGCTCTGGGGCAGTATTGGGTACTCTGTTGGAGCCTGTCAAGGCGCTGCATTGGCTACCAAGGATGATGGCTCTAATCGTCGGACAATCCTCTTTGTTGGAGATGGTAGCTTCCAGCTTACTGCCCAAGAAGTGAGCACAATGATTAGGAACGGACTCAAACCAATCATGTAAGCCCTATATACCTCTCTTGCTACGGAAGCTATATGCATTGGGAACACCCCCCGGGCACCTGTGTTAACGTCCTCCAGATTCGTAGTATGTAACAATGGGTATACCATTGAACGGTTCATTCATGGCTGGGATGAAAAATACAATGACATTCAACCATGGCATTTCAAGGATATCCCGACCGCTTTTGGAGCAACAAACTACAAAGGTTATCAAGTCAAGACGAGGGATGAACTGACCAAGCTCTTTGCTGATGAGACTTTCTCCTCTGCTCCGCATCTGCAGGTGAGTGATGAATGCTGCGACGTTGATGCTACTTACTTTTACTGATTTTTGTTAAGCTCGTGGAACTCTATATGCCGCAAGAGGATGCTCCAGCGGCCCTGAAGATGACCGCGGAGGCTGCCGCCAGGACTAACGCGAAAATGTCCGAAGAGGGAAAGGGGGCATTGCCTACTTACCTCGGACGTCGCTAGGCGACTAGGTAATTTACTACGTGATCATGATCAGCGAGGACATACCCCACTTAATGAGAGTGAGCAGGCAACAAAGAGTATGCAGTACAATGATTCTAAGAAAATATTATTCTCCTCTCCGTTTCAAATGTCTGTCCCTACAGTAGTAGAATTTAACTGCCTAATGTGCCCACTTAGTTCACCTCAGGTTATACAAGGGCATAGCTAGTTTAATTTGCTCCGGCTTCCGGACCGTTTCGCCACCTCTGGCGCGTTGACTTGGCGTGCGCTAACGAGTCAATAAAGTGCCACGTGACTGATAAGCGCTAAGTAGCAACAAAGCTCCCGGGGGGTTCGAAACTCTCCCTAGGGGAGCGATCATCAAAAAAATTGCCTCCACTCTGCACAGTTAACTGCTGTGTCTCTCGGGGATTTGACGTGGGGCACTTCCTTATTGCTCAAAATTTGAGGTACTTTGGAGAACTGACGTGGTTGCGGTGAGTGGCCGTCCCTTATTGCTCTACCATCTTTCGCGAACTGAAGCTGTTCCTTTTTCGAAAGCGTATCTTGTATTTAATATTCTTCGACCATGCGGCTATCAGTTATTACCCCCGGATAACATGCTTACTTTCACGAATTTTAGGAGCACTCTCTTGCAATCCATTTCTCCGTACTAGAAACGTCCATCACCATCATTGTCAATTACGCTTGCATTGCGGGGATGGGTATGATTTTGGCGAATTGATCGAAGCGTCCGAAAGACTCCATTCACATTCATACCGTTGAAGTCTGGGTCTAGGGGTATTATATCGAATACTGCCGGGTATTTTGCTTCAGCAATTCGCATCCGATTCTCTTGTTGTATCCAGCTATCGTTCACACCAACGCCCTTCGAACAATGTCCAGCTCTAAATATCTGTCATAATTTTCGACAACTGGGTGAATCTGAGGTTGCGAAACCATATTCAGGACTCACACGTTCTTTGCCTCCTATACTCTAAGATACACCCGTGAAACCGGCCATGAAATAGTCTGTGTTCGTACGATTCAGAACTGAATATTTGCAGAACATCCAGTTCTGCTTCTTTGGCGCAAAAGAAGGCTATTAAAAACAACGGGGTCAAGCTCCAAGATAGACGTTCTTTCGGATCTGAAGTTGTGGTGAAGTCGCCCTTGAGGTGGGGAGACCGGGTGGAAAACGGCCATCATGGATGGGCAGAGACAGCCGTATATACCGGTTCCTCCTCCACCGGCGATATCGCAACCGCCCCAATCTCATGTTATACCATTACCGCCTCCACCACCTCGTCCTCCGGCGCAGTCCCATACTATAGTTCCTCCACCTCCTCCGGGGCCGCCGCCGGGATCCGGTTATGGGATCGGCCCAGGATGGCAGCAAAGCTGGGGAAGGCCAGCTTTGCCTCAAGGGCTTCCTCCGCCTCCTCCCAATCCTCCTATGTTAAACCAGCAAACTCAACACTTAACTTATGGTCGCCAACCTGCTCCATTGTCAATTCCACCTCCGCCGCCCCAAAGCGAGAACCAACCCCTTACCTCGGCAACATACATCCCAGCTGGGGAGTCTTTCGGCCCAGGCGTGGGTATACCTCCTCTATTTGATTCATATACGCGTTCTACTTATGAAGGGTATGCGCATCTTGCAGCAATAGATCTGTTGAGGTGGCCTGTAAAGTGGCTACATGGGAGTAACAAGTACTGACGCTTTTTTATAGGAAAGATGAAAGCATCTCTACCCCGTCTACCCGCAATATGCCATCCTCCCTCATGTTACATGACACTGTCCATGAATTAGTGTCTCCAAACATGCCAGCGACATCAGCACAGAACCCACCAGCGCAAAGTACGGGTCAGGCACCTGGACTTGCAAAATCGTCTAGTCACCGTCATAATAACAGTAATACCTCATTGGGAGGTCTGTCGCCAAGCGAAGCTGCCATTCAATGGCCCCTGGATCGTGTTTTGTTGTGGCTTGCACAGAACGGGTTTTCTAATGACTGGCAGGAAACTTTCAAGTCCTTGGAATTGCAGGGAGCGGATTTTCTGGAACTCGGTCATGGGGCCAATGGTAGAGGAAATCTAGGGAAAATGCATAATGTTGTATATCCCCAGCTAGCAAAAGAGTGCCAGAAGAGTGGGACGGGATGGGATCAAGTCCGTGAACGGCGCGAACGTGAAGAAGGAAAGCGCATGCGTAAGCTGATTCGCAACATCCACGATGATGGTAGTCGTGATACTACACACGTCAGTCTTCAAAAGCGCCGGTCATCTCAACCACTGAGCGCTTCACCCATGTTTGAGAGCGGCTTGGATGGCTCGCCAAACCTCGGGCGAGATGCGACATCAGGTGCTAGTTCAGTCAATCCTGAAAGCCCAGTTAATTATTCTGCGAAGGGGAAATTCGCGGATTACCCTCGCAGACACAGTGCCCAACTGCGTTCAGTAACGTTGCCAGTCCCTGGACCCTCGAGCCATGATTCTCACTCGGGCGAATTTCACCCTTCAGATGCGACGTTATATCCTCGTTCGGATTATTCTCGATCTGCACTCAAGGGGCTTGTTGAGCATCGAAGACAGAGCTCTTCTACAGCTAGTGATACCGGACCTTTCCCTGCTCCACCTCTCCGGCCATATGAAGAGAGTCCGAAGAGCGGCAGTCCAGCTGCGCAAAATGCTACCCTTGTTCCGTCGGGTTTAACTTCTTCGTCTACAGGTGACCTGACTTATAGATCGGAACACTCGCGAGGCAATAGCACTGATTCTGCGATGGGAGGATCCGCTGGGCATGGCTATAATAAGGATATTCCTCCTCGATACTATGAGGCCCGAAGACAAGGCCTGGATGCCATTCGTCCATCGCCGCAGGACACGCATGCTCGTCAATGGAATGGGGAAAGTGCTTCCTATTCTAAAGAGACTGGCAAAAGCTTTTTGAATATTTTCAAAAAGCGACCCAAGCCCACTGATTCTAGCCACCCGTCTCCGGAAGAACAGAGCTTGGAATCACCAACCAGCCCGGTAAACACACGTCAAAATGGCAGTTGTTTGCCATTCGCAAAGCCTGGACTCAATAATAGTGATGTATCACTGGGCGAGAGGCCTTCCTCTGCGTCATTTTCGGACCACGAAAAGACGGCGCTACGGCCCAGGCCTGCTGCTAAAGGGAAAAAGTATATTTTTGTAACGGCAGATGGATGGAATTATCGTTTGGTTGACGTGACTGACATTGATTCTGCTGATACTTTACGGAGCATCATCTGTCAAAACCTAGGGATGTCAGATTGGACGAACGCTCAGATCTTCCCTACTGAACCAGGGCAGACTGATCATGATGAGCCATTGAATGACCATACCCTAATTCTTAGCCGCCGTATCAAATCAGATGCTCTAGGTACGATGAAAGTCTTCGTGCGCGCTGCACATCCACACTCGGCCACCAACAGTTCACCACGCTTCGCTGGCCTCGGTGTCTCAATGCCAGAAAAGAATACCATGTCCCCTGTCTCTGGTCCACACCTCCTGCAAAGGAAACCTCTCGATGAGGAGGCTATGATTCGCGTTTCGGCCGCTGGCGTATCTCCCGTGGACGGGCCGCGGGAATCCAAGCACACACCCGAGTCAGACAATCATGACTTCCCTCCTCGTCCCTCCGAGATGGAGCGCAGACTTAAACCGGGCGAAACGGGATACAGAAGAGAGGGCATAATCGATTTCGACAGGCCTAGGCCGTCTCCATTTGAAGACAAAAGAGTCGACAATCTTATTCCGCAACGGAAAGCTCCGTCAGCACCGTCTGAATCTAATATGCTAACAAAAGTCAACTCGATAAGCAAGAAACCTGGGCCGCGATCCCCCGCGGTCTCGACAGAACCAAGCAAACATAGACCTGGTATCTTAATTCCTGAAGAGTTAGCAGAACGTGATAACCGGAGGCCGATAAATCCAGCGCATGGTTTAAGCCATGGTCTTGCAGCGGCCGCCATTGCTAGTGTCGGGAAAATGACAAGTGCTATTGGCACACCCTCACCATCGGTAAGCCCTTTTCTTGTTCCTGATGAGCCTGTAGTCATTTCATATTGACTTGGGGCTATCAGAAACCAAACCAATCTCCCGAACAGAGTTTCACAGGGCCAAATAGGGTTAGTCCAGGTATGTAACCATATGAAGCAGCTCTTTTTTTTTCAGATTTTTGACGATAATTAAGTAATAACTACGCCGAAATCAGCGATTGAGCCGAATAATGGGGCTGGAGAGCAGCGCCGCGTAGAAGCTTCTCCGGCATCGTCTGTGCAGTCGACACGACCAACGACCCAGGCTCGCAAGTCATATGGTCCAGAATTCGATTTCAAGGAGACGAAGGTCTCGTTCCAGCAGTCGTCATCTTCACAAGACAACGAAGACGAAGATTCAGATGACGGGTTGTTTGCCAAACCTCTGACTGCGAGAAGGAACCAGTCAGATGGCAGGCAATCTACACCGCACTCTCCCGAAACCGAAAAGAAACCTGGGAGACCGTCCCTTACTCTCAACACTGAGACAAGACCTGGGAAAGGGCTCTCCGTGACATTCAAGTCTCCCACAGCTTTGGGAGACTTCTCTGCTGCGCCATCAAGCCACAGCCCCGGTGGAGAAAGCACCGATTCAAAAGGACACCAGTCTAGCACTGCGGTGAACTCCTCAACTCGCTCTCCGGCTGACCAAAAGTCACGGAGGAGCTCCTTCGCTAGGGACGATGTGTGGGCGAGCAGACCTCCGGTCGAAGGAGTCATTGAGAATCTAGACGACTACTTCCCTGATATCGATCTAGACGAACCTTACTTGGGAGCAGTAACTCCCCCCGCGTCCCCCATTGCAACTCCAATCCGGGGGGTAGCGGAGGATCAGGCTCATGCCGCCAGTACTCCTCAAGGAACACAACCCAGCCGCGAAGCCGCTGCTACTTTTAGCTTCACGGGATCTACTGTGAATGGCCAGACTACAGGTGTTATTTCTCGAAGCAATGCAACTCGTTCTGGTGGACTTGGCCGTATGAAATCTATCAGAGAGGTGGCCAAGGGGGCCCACCAAGTTCACCGAAATCGCAGCGTTGCCCCTTCTAACAATTCGCAGTCCGGTGCAATCCTTCGCCGTAAGAGCACAAAGATGTTCGGGGCGAAGATCATGCAAATCAGTCCAAAACCTGGCAGCCGAATAAGTCAACTAGACCCTATCCCACAGAATTCTGTTCCGCATGGAAACGTTCCACAGAGGCAGCCTACCTTCCGAATCGTCCGGGGTCAGCTGATCGGAAAGGGAACGTACGGAAGGGTGTATCTCGGTATCAACGCCGACACTGGTGAGCTTCTGGCTGTGAAGCAGGTCGAAATCAATCCAAAACTTGCAGGCCAAGACAAAGATCGAATTAAAGAGATGGTAGCAGCAATGGACCAGGAGATTGACACCATGCAACATCTCGAGCATCCTAATATCGTGCAGTATCTTGGTTGTGAGCGAGGTGAATTCTCTATTTCTATCTACCTAGAATATATTTCTGGTGGTTCTATCGGCAGCTGTCTGCGCAAGCATGGCAAATTCGAAGAGAGCGTCGTCAAGTCACTTACCCGCCAGACTTTGGATGGACTAGCATATCTCCACGACCAAGGAATCCTCCATCGTGATCTTAAAGCAGATAATATTCTTCTCGATCTCGATGGTACCTGCAAAATATCTGATTTCGGCATATCTAAAAAAACCGATAATATCTACGGTAATGACGCATCAAATTCGATGCAAGGTTCAGTCTTCTGGATGGCTCCTGAAGTTGTACAATCTAAAGGCCAGGGTTACAGCGCCAAAGTTGATATCTGGTCACTGGGCTGTGTGGTCTTGGAAATGTTTGCAGGACGCCGACCATGGAGCAAGGAAGAAGCAATAGGTGCTATCTTCAAATTGGGTAGCTTGAACCAAGCCCCACCGATTCCTGACGATGTATCCATGAACATCAGCCCCGCGGCGCTCGCTTTCATGTACGACTGCTTTACAGTGTAAGCATAAGCTTCTCCTATCACTCATGGCATTTCAAAGTTTAACTTTTATCTTCAGGGATTCATCCGAGCGCCCAACCGCCCAAACACTTCTTAACCAGCATCCGTTCTGTGAACCCGATCCGTACTATAATTTCCTCAACACTGAGCTTTATGCTAAGATTCGTCACGTTCTGTGAACATGACCCTGCTTGCGGTACTGTATTAGCAAATCCTGTCATAGTTTTTTTTTCTCCTTGCTGTATATCTTTGCTATCAGCATAATACCCCCTCAGGTCTGTTGTGAAGTCCGAAGGTCATTATTCAGAAGTTACAAATCGCATGTACGAATTCTTAATAATAAATTAAAAATATATGTGATTCCACTGTGATTTCTCTGAAGGGTGTAATATTTAGAGGCTCTTATAATATGTCCGAATACCCTTATCACTGGAACTTTATCCCTTACATAGTAGTAGGCTTCGACGTGACTTGCGGGCAGGACAATACATCCTAGATCTTCACGCCAAATTGTATGTATACGTATCATAGACTCGTCTCATCTCGTCATTGTCATCACTATCCGCAGGTAGTATGTACATCATAAATCAACACGCATACACGGTTTCAGTTCATGACAACGTAGGCAGCCTGTGCGGAAAACTACATGCTGCCGCTTTGACTGATACTCCTGCTCATAGCCTCATCGTCATCTTCGTCAGAAGATCGTATTCCTGCGATGCCTACCCTAAAGACCTCCTCGCTCCATTCAGCGAAGGTGTCAACATCCCATACCGCATCTTCCCGGCCTTTGCCCTTCATGCTAACCGGTTTACCCTTGTTCTTTTCCGCAGTGCGGTACGAATCGAAGAAATCTTCGTAGATCTGTAATACGCGATCTTGCACTGCACCTACTAGTGTCTCTTTTGTGCGGACGTCATCAAGATAATCGTCGAGTGTCTGTCGGAGAATGGGGACTTCTTTTTCGATGTTACGACACGTGGGGAGGATGATACCGCCGCGTTCCACGTTGCGGTTATCGACGAATTTTGTGGGTAGAGAGGTGGTCATCCTCGTCGCGAAATTGTTAGTGAAGTCGTTAATGACGGTTCTAAGCATTCCGTCGAGCTCAACCTTAGCGTCTAGCATGTTCTCCACAACACGCGGAAGTAGACCACTACCAACGAGACGCATCAGGTTTGCAGGGTTGAAGAGGCCGCCGCGTTCTCGGAGCTCCCAGAAGGTATTCGTCACACCAGAGAAGTCCAACGAGATGTCTGGCGAGACAAACTCAATATCAAAAGCAACGATTTGCTGCTTCAGAATAAGTAGATGTTTAATGAGAAACAACTGCCCATCCGCTGGTGACGACTTGCTGGATATTATGGCACTGGCTTGTTGAAGGGATATGTTTGTCTGATGGACAATCTGATGAGCCAAGTCATCAAAGACAGTGGACTGTTCAGATCATGAGCTAGATGTTCAATTCAGAAGAGGGGGTGCCTTACATTTACAAGCCTATATATTCTGCTGAGTAGCCAGATCGCTTTCCGAAGTGTTGGATACCATCCCTCAGCGTCAGCTTGCGAGTCAAAATCCCATCTGACTTCTCCCTCCGCCGTGGAGTCGGTATCTTCTTCGACGATTGTTGGGGTCTTTGGCAAAGGAGTCGTGGGCTCAGCAGTCGACACTTTCCGGCCTGAGATCTGATTTCCTGTGGCCGATACTGTGACTCGTTTGTTATGCGCAGGGTAATCAATATCCTCCGGGCGTGGTTTGTATCTCTCAATCCCGTCCCGCAGAATTGCCTGCGCTCGAAACACGAGACGGGTCTGGACGTCCTCTAAGGCAGGCTGGATTAAAATTGAAAAGTCAAGTTGATTCGGATCCGGATATTCACTCTCGTCTTCCGGATCTGATAAGTACCGTGTCTGAAGGAGACTGCAGAGCTGACAGAGTTTAACGAGTTTATCTTCACGAAGGATCCTCGGTCGGAGGTGATCGTAGAGAGGGTCGCATATTGATTCCAAGAATTCATATAAGCCTGTTTGACCGTGGAACCACTCTCCCCATAGCTCGAATTCATCCAGGCATATACCACGAATATAACTTATGCTAGCACGCGCGAATGCTACAAGGTCTGTCGAAGTGCTTGGAGCCTGTGCAATATCGTTGAGCTTCTTCCGTACCAATGGTATGATCAGTTTGCTGCGTGTTGCCGAATAATTACTATGAAGTTCGGTGAGTAGGCCCTGATACTCAGCCTCGGCCCCTTGGTCAGGGTCCAATGAAGGGACAGCCCGCTTCTGGATCTCGAGGCCCACCTGCTTCAGTTCAGGTGCTCCGACGCGGAATTTTGCATATAGGAGGGCAGACATAGTCGTATCATTCAACTGCTTGTCAGCAATCCTTTTGGAAACACCAGAGGTAATTTCGCGGAGAGCGGCTACGAAATGACCACGGATGAGAGTTAGGGCTCGCGTGAGAAGTAACCTGTATCGAGAACGGTACACTTCGGCCTCTCTTTGTTCGGGCTAAACTCTGTTAGATAGCTAGCCCGATCACCAAATGAACAGAATACTGACATGACTCTCCATATAATCTAGGCATTCGTCCAGGCGCCTAAGCATATCCGAGAATTCCTTCGAGCGGACTGTACTTCCAGCGCCTGGTGCATTGAGTCTTCTCGAGGCAGGATCCAGGAAATCATAATGTTGAAGATTATTACTGATATCATCCGCGAGATCAGAATTGCGCTTCTGAGCGGAGAGAAGACCTTCGCATTGTTTCTGGAAAGTGGATGTCTGCGACTCTACGGCTCTGAACGACTCCGAAAGCTTAGAGAGGAGATCGAGTGTCGATGATGTGTCGGTGAGGAGAGTATCAAGATGGGATTTCGACATCTGGAGCTGATCCAAGCAAGTCCTAGTGCCAGTCTTCGTTAGGATCGATTATGTCGTTGTAAGGCTGTTCCACGTACTGATACTCCTCATAGCTGGCCTCAAGTAGGCCATCTTCAACCTCATTGTACCATCTCGCAAACTCAGACTCTGTGGCAATCTCATTCACCGATTTTCTAGCCTTTGGCCGGGTCACTACTTGATCGGCATCAACAACTTTGGTTCGTACTGGGAGACCCCAAGGGTCAGTCGGGCGTCGTGGCCGCTGTCGGGCGGTGTTGTGCATTGTGCGGCTCAGTCCCCAGACAGGAGCTGCTGAGAAACAGTCTTGGGACTTATGACTGAACACATAAACAATAATAATACCAAAATTAATCCATAAATTAAGACGCGAACTTCAACACTATAAGATCTGACGCGGAATAGCCCGTTGACAGTTTGCGACGATGTCATTCGTGGCTGCTAAGCTACGCGCTGATTCTGCCGTCCAACACCGCCTCTGCTGATCTGTTTAGTTGAGATGTGATGACAGGATCTCTTTTCTTCGCGGGGAAGCTTTGTTAAGTGTTAAATCTTGCTGCTAAGGTATCTGCTCTCTATAATATTAATTGCCGGTGTATGATTACTGACTTTACTGATAGGTATTGTATTATGAGATAAATTGCCAATAACTCAGTACAATATGCTCGCTAGCAGAGCTCGACAACCGGCGACAAAAGTCGCTGTCTTCGCCGCTGCCACAAAAAGCACCAAGCCGCCTGCGAGATCGCAATGTCGATACTATTCGAGCAATAATCAACAGGCGAAACAACGGCGCTCTTCTTCATGGCTCGGGCCTTCTCTTGCTGCGATTGGTGTGGGTGCTGCAGCATTCGGCGCCTACACCTTTTTAACAACTGAACCTCAACCACCAGCACAGAGAATACCTGCGCAACTAGTTTTTGAGAATGGAAAGACAGCGGACCAGCCTGGTCAAATTATTGCGCGATCTGTGCAGATGAAAAAGAGCCTGGACAGTCCGGGAGTGTATGCGTGGGGTTCCAACAGCTACCGTGTGGTGGATCCGGATTCCGATGAGGCTCTTGTGAAGACTCCGCGGAAGATCTCTTACTTTGATGGCAAGGTTCTCAGAGATCTCAAGCTTGAAGAACAGACAGGAGCTGCCATATCGGAAGAGGGTGACTTGATACAATGGGGCAAGGGATTTTCGGAGACCGAGTTCAAGCCAACGAAGACCCTCACTGGAAAAGACCTCATTTCGCTTTGCATGTCTCGTGATCGTATTATTGCCCTGTCTTCCAATGGAAACGTATACTCTCTGCCAATCTCTAAGAATGATCAAGAGTCGGGACCGAAGCCGCGCGAAAGCTCATGGGTGCCTTACCTAGGTGGCAAAGCCAGGCTCAGCTATCGTCTCCTTCAACCACGCTTGGGCCTGGGCGAGAGAATCACTTCGATCAGCGGTGGGCAAGAACATGTTTTATTGCTGACAAGCTCTGGTCGCGTCTTCTCTGCAGCTTCCGCGACGGATTATTATCCGTCCCTCGGCCAGCTTGGTATTCCCGGTCTCACTTGGGTGACCAGGCCTGAAGGCCCTGTGGATACCTGCCATGAGATCACGGCTCTTCGGGGGACAAAGGTTGTACAGATAGCTAGCGGCGATCATCATTCCTTGCTCCTTGATAAGGATGGTCGCGTATTTGTATTCGGCGATAACGGGTTTGGTCAGCTGGGAATCGAATTTGATCCGGAATTCCCGTATAGTGATGTGCCGATTTTGCTGCCCTTGCAAAAGCTCTATCCAGGCAAGATTTGGAGCCCGGTAGCCACAAGCATCGCAGCGGGTGGCACAAACAGCTTCTTTACTGTGGATGCCACTCGTATCCTCGGACCTGGAGAAGACAAGTCACTGGTTCAGAACCTAGGACATATCACCGCTGACACATGGGCATTTGGAAGAGGAATCACTGGGGCACTTGGCAACGGAAAGTGGACACACTTGCAAGATGCTCCCACCAAAGTGAAAGCTCTTAGTGGTTTGTTCGAATATGATGAGAAAAAGAAAAGCATTGTTCCCATTCGTCTGCAGCGAGTATCCGTCGGTGCCACTCATGCCTCTGCAGTGCTAAACAACAGCACTAACGCAGACTCGTCCAAGCGCTCATCGTCAAGTGATACGAATCCCGGCTCCGATGTTCTTTGGTGGGGAGGAAATGAGTTCTGGCAGCTGGGGACGGGGAGGAGGAATAATATTCCTATCCCTACCAACATTAATGCTCCCTCGGATTCTGTCGGCTCGACAGCTGACAAAGATCGACATCTTCAGATCACCCGGCGCCACAAGGGCAAGGTGGGCAAGCGAACAGTGTCAATGGAACAGCGCGTCGAGTGCGGAAAGCATGTCTCCGCCATCTACTCTGCAGTATGAGCTGTGACGTGTCTTCGATTTATGTATGATCTATGATAGAGTTATTGGTGTACTATTAAAGGCTTGTTGTATAATGTACTGTAATATGTCGATCTCTGTTTATTTCTTACGATGTAAAGCTAATCTAAAACTATATATTTTTGACCATGTTGCAGTTGTCACGCTTTGCTGCTACAGCTTCAGAATGAAATATCTCTACTCCTTCATTAATATCTATTAAACCCTGCATATATGATGCAATACAGCCAGACATTACTATCCGATTTGACTGTCACTATCATATCATAATCTCCAGCATTCGCTGAAGATGCAAACTCGTCAAACACTGCGAAACGGGGAACCGATAAAACTAGCGTAGAAGCTTTGACCACACCTTATCCAAAAATTTCCTACGGCAGAAACGCATTGCAAATGGCTTCGACCACAATCTGAAATACCCAATTTCACCTCGATCACATATACTGCTGCCATGCCTCGCGAAAAGCAAAAGAGAGGCCGGCGTGCTGAAGAGAAGAAGCGCAAGCGTGAAGACGCCCCCGAAGAGGCCGTTACCAAGCGACCGAAACCGTCCACCGACGAACCGGTCGCTGTCGAGAGCAATAATGATTACATTCCCTTCGACGATGGGGAAGGTCAGAACGGCGACGCACACCCACCGAATGATATGCCGTTTTACGGTCTACTCGACACGGAGGAACAAGAATACTTCTCCCGCGCGAACGAGCTGCTGGAGTTGAACCAGTTCCAGGATGCGGAGGAGCGCCAGCTTTTCGTCGAGAGTGTCTACAAGGAAGCGAAAGGCAAGGAATTGAAGGTCGCATGCAGTCAGTCCTGTTCGAGGCTCATGGAGAAGTTGATTTCCATGTCGGATGTCCATCAAATTCGGAGGCTGTTTGGCAAGTTCCTCGGTCACTTTTTGCATTTGGTACAACATCGGTTTGCAAGTCATTGTTGTGAGACTCTGTTCATCCATGCTGCTCCAGCTGTGACGCAGAAGTCTTCGAAAAAGAAGCTGGAGAAGGTGGTTGATATTGAAGAGGAGGGAGATGAAGAAGATGAAGTTCCTGATATGTCCATGGCGGATATGTTTCTGACAGTCGTGGAGGAGCTGCAGGAGAACTGGGGATACTTGCTGACGGAGCGATTCGCCTCGCATACAATTCGAGTTCTTCTTTTGGTCCTGGCCGGTGAACTGGTCGACGTCGCGTCGAATACATCCGTCGTGGCCAGTAAGAAGAAGGAACGGTTAGGCGTTACTCCCGCTGCAGAGTCCCAGACTGAGAATGCTATCACTCAGAAAAGGCCCGTGCCAGAGTCATTTGAGGGTGCTTTGAAAACGGTCATGAAGGACATGACAGCCGTTTTGGACAACACATATCTCCGGGCCTTGGCTACGCACCCCATCGGAAACCCAGTGCTGCAGGTACTGCTATCTCTCGAACTCTCCCATTTTGGCAAATCCAGCGCGAAGGATGAAAAATCGATCATCCGGAGGCTCATCCCAGATGAGACATTGGAGGAAGGCTCGGAAAGTGCCTTGTTCGTCAGAGGTCTGCTATATGATCCTGTCGGATCACGGTTGCTGGAGACCATTGTGCGGTGCGCTCCCGGAAAGCTCTTCAAGAATCTCTACAAGAATGGTATCAAAGAACGTATAGGTTCACTCTCACGGAACGAGACAGCCTCCTATGTCGTCCTACGCGTGCTGGAGAGACTGGGTAAGGATGATTTACAAGCTGCCTTGAAACTGATTTTGCCCGAAGTTCCGGGTCTCGTTGAACGGTCCAGATTGGTAGTTCCAAGAGTCCTGATCGAACGATGTGTGGTACGCGGTGTCGATACCACCCCCATCGCGAAGACATTGGAGTCCGCTTACGATAAAGACCCCGCAACGAGGCTAGATCAAATGCTGAAGTTTAAGCCAACGCCTCAAAAAGAAACTGAAACGGAATCCCAGGAAAAGGGAGTGCAGAAGGGAGAGTCAGAGAATCAGACTGCCAGTAACGCCGAGAAGACGCACGGCTCCTTGCTTGCCCAGACCATGCTGGGCGTCCCCGGTCCGCTCAGTGAGATGATCTACTCCAGCCTTCTGGCTAAATCATCAGAGGATCTTCTCCAGATGGCTATGGACCATATCTCATCGCGAGTAATCCAGCAGGCACTCACCCTTCCGACCTCGACTGCTCAATTCCGCCGCCAATTTACGTCCCGATTCCTCGGCCACATGAACGAGCTGGCTCTTCACTCCAGCGGCTCTCATGTCGCTGATGCACTTTGGCACGCAACTAAGGATATTTTCTTCGTCAAGGAGCGATTCGCGCAAGAGCTGGCGCAGAATGAGCTGCCACTTCGTGATTCCTTCGTCGGGCGAGCCGTATGGCGGAACTGGTCGATGGATCTGTATAAGCGACGACGGGGAGAATGGAAAGCGAAAGCGAAGGGGTTGGAGACTCGAACAGAGGATGGAAATAGTGTGGAACGTCCTAAATCAAGGATTGAGCTCGCGCGCGCACGTTTTGCTGAGAAGACAGCAGAAAAAACGGATCCAGCAACAATTGAGGCTGGACAAAAATCTGTGGCTATGAAATCATAGAAGATTTGGAATGATATCATTGACTTTACTGTAAATAATGAATGCCAAAAAGCAAGGACTTTTATATTATTGTTTTCATGTAGTCCATTCAGTCCCGACGATTGAGCCAGTAGTAAATAAACTTGCACTGCTTTGCCCCTGCATTAATTCAGGAACCGATCCAATCGCTAGACTCATCAATGTGACTGGTGAACACGTCGCGTCCAGCATCAATGCGTCGTTGGCGCATAGTTCCCAATGCTGACCCTACCATTGGACGCCATTTTTTCTGCAGCTGTCGTGAGGCGCCGATCAATTGATATTCTTCTGAATCCTGAGCGGCCAGGCTTTCCGGCGGGGTAGATAACAGACTGATTCTTCCGTGTTTGATCCCATGGAAGCACTCCTACCCTGAAGCCTAAGAGATCTTATCTGATGATATAGTAGAAACTCTATATCTTTATTTGGAAACTAGTGATCGATCGTTCATTACTTGGCAACGGCATGGCCGCAAATCATCCCCGCTCACCTCGTGCGGGCACAGCCAAAGAACGAGGAGGCATGGAGGGTATGAACATCACCGGAACCCCGCGCTATGCCCCTCCATCGAATATCCGTCTGGATAAAAATCCCCTTATTTATCCTATTATCATTTAAGTTCGGAAATTTAAGATATCTTCGATGATGTCACGTCGTCGGAGTCTGTCGCCATCGCGGAGAAGCCGATGTCGCAATCGCCGTCTACCTTGGAAGTGGGATGACGGGCTTTGGATCGATTTAGTTTTCTGTTCCCGAACGCCGTAATTGTCCCAATTTTTTTTAACAACGACAACCAGCGGTTCACAGACAAGACTGCAGCTTTGAATATCAACTTCATGTCTGTGAACGGTTCCTCAGCGTCTGTGACGCAGGCGCAGCCAAATGGAAAGAACCATAGTCGCGCGGAGGAAGTGCGAAATGTGAGTCAGCTATTGATCCAAGTTCAATTGGATGTCTTCATTGCTGCGCATTGCTAGATTCGTTGTTTCTGTATGATCCTTTCTCTGGCATATCAGGTCTCGTTTCAGATATGATCTAAACCGCATTTTTACTGACTGATAACCCGTCTTCCTCTAGCTCCTCAATGCCGTAGAAGATCTTTTAATCCCGTTCATCGAATCTGCAGACAAAGATCCCTTCAACACCGCAAGTGATCGATATGGCACCAATGGACATGTCAGCAAGTCTCTAACATCACTAGTTGACTATCGGAAACCAGAGGAATTGCAGGATATACTACAGTTGGAATTTCCATCCGCCGGGAAGGGGCAGGAAGGTTTACTTCAGGTCCTTCAAAAGGTTTTGCGATACTCCGTCAACACATGGCACCAGGGATTCCTGGACAAGCTGTACGCTTCGACCAATGCTCCTGGAGTCGCAGCGGAGCTAATTCTGGCTACGTTGAATACCAACGTTCACGTTTACCAAGTCTCTCCGGCCTTGTCGGTTATTGAGAAGTATACCGGAAAGCGACTGGCGAACCTGTTCGGTCTCACCGGTCCACATGCAGGAGGAATCTCTGTCCAGGGTGGTTCAGCATCCAATACGACATCGATCGTGATTGCACGAAATAATCTATTCCCGAGTACAAAGACGGATGGCACCGGCGGATACAAGTTCGTGCTCTTCACGAGCGCGCATGGCCATTACAGTATCGAGAAGGCTGCACAGATGCTTGGATTTGGAAGCAAGGCCGTATGGCCGGTTCCCGTCGACAAGATAGGACGTATGATTCCATCTGAACTTGAGAGGCTTGTTCAGAAGGCCAAGGATGAAGGAAGAACACCTTTCTATGTGAATGCTACCGCTGGAACGACTGTTTTTGGCTCCTTCGATCCATTTGAGGAAATCGCAGCTATTTGCCAAAGGCACAACCTCTGGCTGCACGTCGACGGATCCTGGGGTGGCTCATTCGTCTTCTCCCGACGTCAAAAGCATAAGCTCGCTGGAGCTGAGAAGGCAAACAGTATCGCTATCAACCCGCACAAGATGCTTGGTGTGCCCGTAACATGCTCCTTCCTGCTGGCAGCTGATATCCGGCAGTTCCACCGCGCAAACACTCTCCCGGCTGGTTACCTGTTTCACAACGATGACCCAGCACCAGTCACGAATGGAAAACCCGTCGACCAAGCAGACCTACAAGTCGACTCTCCTGAAGTCTGGGACCTTGCAGATCTAACGCTGCAATGCGGCCGTCGTGCAGATTCCCTTAAACTCTTCCTTGGGTGGACATACTACGGCTCAGAGGGCTACGAGCGCCGGATTGATTCTGCCACTGACATCGCTGCCTACCTTGCGACACTGGTTGCCGCAAGCCCGAATTTCATCCTAGTCAGCGAGAACCCACCCCCATGTCTACAAGTATGCTTCCACTACGCCCCCAAGCGAGAGCTCGTCTACCCGGCGGGTTCAGCTCCCAACGAAGTCGAGCGCGGCAGGCGCAACAGCAAGATCACAGAAGAGATCACGCACGGAATCGTGAGCAAAGGATTCATGATTGATTTTGCCCCTCCTAGCGGCGACGATGAAGCCATCGGAAATGGTAAATTCTTCCGATGTGTAGTGAACGTTCTCACTACAAAGGAGACTGTGGAGACACTGGTTCGCGCCATTGAGGAAGTTGGTCCTGCTGTAGTGGAGGATCTTCTTACGAGAGAACCGCACGGCCCCGTCTTGAGAAAGCAGGGGCCGTATGAGAGGGGACATGGGCCAGTTGTGCGGCAATGAGGAAGATCTATCTGAATCTTTGGATATTCTCAGATAAAAAGTTATGAAAACGGCCGACATACGGTTAAGTATATAAGGGTGGTAGCTGTCCCTCATATTATGCCATCTTGGATATAGATCTACGAAGATCCGCTCATACCTAGAAACGACATAGACAACCACGCTCCCAGACTATCTCGATATGATATATAGTGTATATAGAAATGACATGAGATATCTCTGCTTCGTATAAGATTTTACCTAACCAATCATATACGCAGCACTTCGACAATAGTTCAGCTCTGCACTTCCACCCGTTTCTCCAAAACGGACCTGGCCTCTGACTCCGTTAGAGTCTCGATATCGAGTTCGGAGAGCACCTCTCTCGCACTCTCGTTATTGGCAAAGAGTCTTTTCTCTACCTCCCAGAGACCCAGACCCTGTGCAGATACCGACTCGTCTTCCGCTCCTCCAACTGCCTCTTTGGCCTGTTCACTCTCGTCAACTTTCGACTGCGGTGATCGGATCTGCAGACACAGCAGCGTCAATCCCTCCTTGAGTTTTCGGATTACCAGTGCCGACTCGCCTGGTGTGCCAGCTGGTCCAAGAGCCTGGTCGACTACAGTGCAGAGGTGGTCCACATCACTGGCAAGTTGCATCGAACCCGCCGTGGAGAATGTGTGTCGCATCAGCACATTGTCCCAAATGTAGGCCTGGGTTGCGAGGAGCAGCTGGCGCGTTATGCGCTTCAAGGGAGCGATTCCCAGAGCGCGGGAGAGGAAGGAAATGCTGGGTGAGAGTGTGCGTATGGAGGCGGTCAGCTCCGAGCTTGGAGGTAATGGGTAACCCGCTGATATTGAAGATGATAGAGTTGCCCACGTAGAAACGCGCGAGTATGGTCGGAGAGCTGACTGTATATTGGAGGTCAAGGTGGATGTGATGATGGACTCCGAGCGGAGTCTAAGACGACGGTAGGCCGAAGCCGTCTCATCGAACAGAGCGCCCTCTGCAGCTGGGCCCTTGCCATGGCTGTTGTGATTGTCTGTGACGGCCTGTGAGGTCCGCGAAGCGACATCCGCGACGGACATCGGCCCAGCGACGTTCTTACCGCCATCTTTATTGGCCCTGACACGGTCTTGGAGCTCATACCAGAGCTCAAGGAAGAATACATCATCGCTCCAGTCCTGCATTTTCTTCTCTAAATACTCTGCGCTTCCAAAGACTCTACAAAGACGCTCGAGTCCAGCCACTCCTTCAAGATTGGCCTGCCCATCGGCTCCCTGTACTGTGCGACCAATTGTGGATGTCATGGCGAGATATGCTTCAAGACCTGAATGTAGACGCTCGTGGAATTGGTCGAATATTGCAATTTGGATATCAATAAGGAATCGTAGCTTCTGACTGAAAGACGACAGTGGACGGTACCGCTCTGTTATGGTTTCGAGGAGATCGTTGACTCGAATGGCAGCTTTAGTAGGTTTGGAGGCTGAAGGGTCTACACCGTCGTAGTCTATGTGACCACTTTCGGGTGTGTCGATAATATCCTTGTATCGCGACAGGGCAAATTCCTTTTCCACTTGAAGCCATCGGTCGAACCATCCTTGCTTCGTCAAAACTTCCCATGTTAAGCCCTTCCAGTGATCTTCTGAGAGTGGATCCGGTAAGTAGCCCCATGTATCCCGTATCTCATTGTCGAAACCCATCAGCTCGTGTATGAAGTGACTGAGCAGTTGAGGATGGGCAGAAATCTGGGGGAGTAGCGTCGTAATCTTCTGCCGTACTGCTGGAAGCAAAGCAGTGATGAATGCATGCGTAGCATTCAAATAGTATGACTCCAATCCGGGTCCCGCTTCCTGTGCCCTTTCATCGAGAATCGGCTGAAGGTATACTGCAAAGAAGCCACTATACGTGCCGACTAAGTCCACGATGTGAGATAGGAAGTATTCCGGCTGCCCATATATTAGTATTTTCCATTTTATTCCGAAAGCTTTTGTTCATACCTTGTCAAGTCTGTTTGTAGGCTTATCCCCACTAAAGTGGTATTTGAACCGAAGCTCGAGTGGATGCACCATCACTTCTAATGGCAAAAGAATAGGAGGTTCAGCACCCTTCTCTGGCCTCTCATCCTTTTGTTCTAGTTCACTGTCGCGAAATTATCAGCTCATGCTTATTACGAAACGGCAGAAATGTAACATACGGCTCCTGCAAATTGAGTAGCAACCGCACTGAGTCTGCCCACTCGTTCATCACCTCCTGTGTAAGAACCAAGTCCTTTTGAGGCCACTTCATTTTCTCGAGGCACTTTTGAAGTCGACTGCTGAAATCTTTCTTCAATTGTTCCCTCAGTGTAGACGCTAGCTTCTCAGTATAATCCACCAGGTGGGGAGCAGCGCCTTCTGCAGCCGGCTGTGCTTTTCTCAACGACAATGAAACGTTTCGTAAGCGAGTGTATGGCTGCAACGAGAGTTGTGGTGCTGACTGGACATTCTCGAGAGCTTCCTTGCTACAAGCGTGTGAGATGACTATATACCGATGGCTAGAGATGATAGAAGATACCTCAGTCGATCGACTTCTTTCAAGAGTTCCATATATCCTTTCGAAATGTCAAGCCTTCGTAGTTTCTCCATGCTCGCTTCGAATTGTCTGACGGCTTCATCACTAGTGTCTGACTGAGTGATGATCATCAATCTTCTGTCAATGTCGTCCTGCTGCTTATTGAAGGCTTCGGCCTGTTGTCGAACGGCATTTGCATGGTCATTCGAGGCCTTGGTGGCCTTATCCAGCGCTTCTTGAGCTTCTGCTAGCTAGCAACCTTGTGCGTTAGTCTGTGGTGCGCTCTGGAACGATTTCCGATTCTGCGTTGGCCGTACCTGTTTTCGTTGAAGCTCTTGTTGGGTGCGCAAGTTCGAGAGAAGAGAGTCGAGACTCTCCAAGTCGGTCGCGGTTTGTATTTTGTCATTGAGGTAGTCTTCGACCCTCGCACTTTCGTGCGGTGTTAGCCCTGATATTGGAGCCGCCATTGTTTTGTCAAATGCGGGGATTGATGTGAAAGGTGTCTTGACGAGGTTCTTCGGGACAGCGACGTCAACGGTCGCGGAGCTACAGCTGCAAGTCCGCAGCCGAACAACCTGCAGTTCTGTGTTCACCATCAAGATCATCGCATCGGCACATCGCGACTATTTTGAGCATCAGGAAAGAGACCAGTGGTTACTATTGTGCAGTATCTTTTCTTATTCTACGATGGGTGATAAAATATGCCCAGTCCGGCCAAAAAACGCAAAATCAATGAGGCAGAAGCTCCGCAACAGCGTATGAGGAGTATTGAATCCTTCTTTCAAGGACAAGCTACCAAACGTGCAAAGAAAGCCGAGGAATCGCAAACAAATACCCCATCAGATAATCAAGGAATATTATCAGATGAAGCGCTTGCTCGCAGGTTACAAGCAGAATGGGACAAAGAGGATGGCACGTCTTCGTCAACTACAAGACCCTTGGAGAGTGCAGCACAATCAGATGAATTGAATCATGATTCTAATCGCGAAAGCTTAAAGGAGGTCGCTTTTCAACAGACTGTTTCACCTCCAAAGAAGGAAACATTGTCTTTGCAATCTTCTGCAGGCACCGAAGATGCGATCTCGTTAACTGTGCCATTTGACCAGAGTCCTTTAACCTTTGAACCGTCTAAATATGTCGATGAGCTTAAGACATATTGGGCGTCTGAAGGTGGAGATGCATCGTACGCATTACTAACGAGAGCTTTTGTCCTTGTGAATAGCACACAGAGTAGGATTAAGATAGTCGATACGCTGGTGAACCTGTTGAGGATTCTTATCGAAGGAGACCCTTCAAGCCTAGTGCCTGCGGTCTGGTTGGCGACGAACTCTTTTGCGCCTGCATACGTCCCTCTGGAACTTGGACTGGGGGGTTCTGCAATATCAAAGGCACTGAAGAAGGTCTACGGTCTCAACAGTCAAGGGCTGAAGACACTCTACGACAAGCATGGCGATGCTGGCGACGTCGCTTTCGAGGCCAAAAAGAGACAGACTTTCACACTAAGGAAACCTAAGCCTTTGACGATAAAAGCTGTATACCAGTCGTTGGTAAAGATCGCCAAGAGCAAAGGTACTGGTAGCCAAGAAACGAAGCAAAGGATCGTTGAAAAATTGCTTCAAGACACGCGAGGAGCTGAGGAAAGCAGATATGTTATGAGAACTCTTGTACAGCATCTACGTATTGGAGCCGTCAAAACGACAATGTTGATTGCCCTTGCCCGAGCATTCCTGATTTCGAAGCCAGCGGGAGCTGAATTCTCCGTGCGTTCGACAGCAGAACTTGCGCGTTTAAAGAAAGAGGAACTTACGGCTCTGTATAGTGGTGCAGAAGAGATTGTGAAGGCATCCTACGCCAGGCATCCTAATTACGATGATCTCGTCCCTTGTCTCCTTGAGATCGGAGTAACCGAAGAGCTACTGGTCCGCTGTGGACTTACCCTTCATATTCCCCTTCGACCAATGCTGGGCAGCATCACGCGTGATCTTGCGGATATGCTTACGAGGCTTCAAGGCAGAGACTTCAGCTGCGAGTACAAGTATGATGGCCAGCGTGCACAGGTCCATTGTGATGCTCAGGGGAAAGTGTCCATATTCTCCAGACATCTGGAACTCATGACAGACAAGTACCCGGATCTTGTATCGCTTGTGCCCGAGATCCGCGGAGAGAGTGTTTCGAGCTTCATCCTTGAAGGGGAAGTGGTCGCCGTAGACCAAGAGACGGGTGAGCTTAAAACCTTCCAAGTGCTAACAAATCGTGCGAAGAAGAATGTCGAGATAGGTGCTATCAAGGTTAAAGTATGTCTTTTTGCGTTTGACTTGATGTACTTAAACGGTCAGCCTTTACTTGACCGACCGTTCCGAGAGCGAAGGGAATTGCTTCGGAGTTTATTCGTGGAAATCCCGAATAGATTCACCTGGGTCAAGAGTCTTGATGCAACGTCTGCGGACTCAGATGCAGTGCTGGAATTCTTCAAAAGCGCCACAGATACAAAATGCGAAGGTATCATGGTCAAAGTCCTGGACAATGTGCCATCGTCAGGGTCTGCGTTGAACGCAGTGGAGCCAATTCAGGATACAGATGAAGCAAAGGCACAAAAGCAAACAGCAAACAATGGTGAAGGACTTAAGAACGGGGAACCTACTGAGATTAAAGAGATCCGATCACGACGGAAAGCTCTCTTGTCAACCTATGAACCGGATAAGCGTCTGGACTCCTGGCTGAAAGTGAAAAAAGACTACAGCACAGCATTCGACACGCTCGATCTGATCCCTATTGCAGGATGGCACGGGCAAGGTCGGAAGGCCAAGTGGTGGTCTCCCGTCCTCATGGCGGTCCGTGATCCAGAATCTGGAAGCTTACAAGCTGTTACGAAGTGCATGACAGGCTTTACGGACAAGTTCTATCAGAGTATGAAAGAGAAATACGCAGAAGGCAGTGACAATGTCATCCCGCGACCTGGTTATGTCGAGTATTTCGGCGAACCAGAAGTCTGGTTTGAACCCCAGGAAGTCTGGGAGGTGGCATTCGCCGACATAACGCTCAGTCCGACCTACACTGCAGCCATTGGGCTCGTGAGCGATGAGAGGGGCCTTAGTCTTCGCTTCCCGCGCTTTCTCAAGGTTCGCGAAGACAAGTCCATCGACGAGGCGAGCACTTCAGACTACCTCTCGAGTCTATATCGAAAACAGGTCGAACGGGCTAAAATTGAGGAGCAGAATAAACCGACGAACGAGGAGGAACAGCTTGGCTGGCAGGAAGACTGATTGTCTAGAGAAATCCTGCAGGGCAGTTTAGACTGTCTATATCCTCTGATGAATATACGATGACGACATGATGTCTTTTGAATAATGAAAAATTAGAACCATTAAAAACAACCGCGCACTTTTCAAGTCCACACTAAAATCTACATATTCACTATCCATCTATACCACCACCAACAATCTAAAATTCTTCTAATAATACACCAATGTCGCCACCTGTTATTCCCCACCTATAACTCCTCCTAACAAAAACAATAAACCATAAATCAATAAAGCATAACAAGCCACCTAAGCAAAGTGCTCAGAATACCGAAAATCACTACCTTTTTCTTTCTCCCGATCTGTTTCACAAAAGCAAATCACACACACGACACTGAAACAAACACAAACGCCAAGCCCTGACCATCTCCCGAGTCCCCATACGTCATGCCACACCCGCTAAAATTAGACCACAGACAAACTTCAGCCTAAGGCAATCAGGCCCCACCGCCAACGCAGCACTACATATCCCTAAACCGGATTCGGAGATAGCGCTGACGCGAAAACGACACGACTGCGACGCGTGGATTTGCACAACCCCGCTCTGGACTTCCCGCGTGGGAAAAGAAAAATATTGCATCGTGATGGTGGTCCGCTGATGCCTTGCGTCTGGTGGGCCACTATTAACTATGGATAGGGTGGAATGGGGCTAAGGGATTAATTTAGTTTATTGTCTATGTTGTTTTATTGTTTTACTGTAGGATGATTGTAGATATGAGTGACCCCTCGTTTGAAGAGTCTAGAATTGGTTTTGTTTGAGATTTAAACTAAGGTTATTGATCGGTTTGTGGCATCCATCCACCAAAACCGTTACATGTTCCCGAAACCTTCTTCACCTAAAGGTAACGGAAATGTGGGAATAGACGACGGAAAAAAATCTTTTTTTTTTCCCGCGTGAGCTACCCAATCCACTCGCATTCCACCCATCGCCGTAGCAACCATATCCATCCATCCCATACGCATGAGCATGATGTGGACCGTTCTCTGTGAGAGTCCCAGATCTGCTAGTAGTAAAAAAAATTCAAGAGGGAAAAAAAAAGGGAAGCTAAAAGAAATTCGTGGTGCTGTGCTCGATAATAAAGAAAATGTAGACAGACGGATCGGTAGCCAAACATAGGAAATGAAGGGGAAAAAAGGAAAAGGAGGATCGTATGGACAGGAGTCGGATAAAATATCGATCGGGGAAGGGTTAAACATAGTAAATCATTAAAATCAAGAGGGCGCCGGGGTGCAGATGCATCGGAAGAGTTAAGGGAAAAAGTGATAAAGAGGATTATGATAGAATCCCATATCGTACGCACATCGTACATCATCAAAGGTCATGGCAGAGATGCGATTTTTTTAAACAAAGGAAAGGGGGATAACAATAAGGGAAAAAAGTAAGTGAAATACGTGTCGGACACACGATTTCAAGGTCGTAGCTCTCCGCCCAGCTGCAAGGCCAGACCAGAGTCTTTGCCCTTTCTCGGGCTTTCCGCATTGGGGGGAGGTAGGTTGTCGAAATTCAATCTCTTTCGGGCATCCTTGGCTGCCAGGGGCGTCCTTGACGGACCACCCGGAGTGCGCCCACCCCAAGGGACCTGTGCAGGGCTGGGCGTGACATTGACGAAATCCGCGAAGTTGAACTGCTGGTTTGGCGTTCCGAAGTTTGCGAAAAGACCACCGCCGGGTGTGGGAGTCAACGACGGCAAAATCGCGTGTTGGCTGGGTGGAGTTGAAGGCAGAATATCACGGCTCTGTGTCTTGTTGCTAATTGCAGCGGGCGTTGGAGAGTTCGCCAGGTAAAGGAGCAGGTCTGCCCCGTCCTCGCGTTGCAAAGCCTTGTCGTTTCGTGCTAAGCGGGCATGATTCGGAGGTGGGGTCCGGGGAGGGGAAGAACTGATCATCGACGAACTGACGTTCTGAAAACTGTGCGCCGGCAGATCCGGATCATTGTCGTCGTCGGACTGGTTCTGGAAACCCGGCGACGAGAGCTCTGGGATCGTTGGGGCTTCCGAGACAAAGGAAGCGTGGCTGTGGTACACGGAACGCGTGCGATTGAAACCAGGCGACGACTCTGGTAGTCGGTGAGAGCTCTTCCACGACACCCGAGCTACCTTCGCAGGACGATCTGTTATGGAGTTCGACCGCACACGCTTTCGACTGGCGGTCAGCATTGGGTGCATCGCGCCTGGATTGAAGGTCGCTGCGTGTCTGTTGCGCGCAGATCTGGGCAATTCTTTCGTGAAGAGAGAGGTGCCCAGCGGAGGCGACGTCAAGGGGGTCTCATAACCATTTTGTATGATCTCGGATGAGGAATCGGACGGTTTATCATTCGTTAGGAAACCACTCCTGATATCTCCATTTTGACCCTGGGTACCCAGGGCACGCAGACGACCATTTTGATATTTGACTTTGGCAAGGCCTAGGCGATCTTGGAGGCTGAGGGATACCTATGAAAAAACAAATTGTCAGCAGCAGAAAAGAAGGGGTTTTGTAGAACCACATTGGAGTATCTTGTGCAATATCAGACCGTGCCTACCTGAGCAATGTCAATTTTGCGAAGGGTTCTCTCGGCCGAGCTCCGTGGGCTGGTGAGAGGCATGTTGGACTCGATAAGTGTAATTAATTCGAGAACATAAAGAGGCACGATTGCTCTGCGTTTTGTCACCGTGGACGGCAACTCCCAAGCTCGCAATTCAAGGGGAGCACAGGGTGAGGAAGGGCCCGTCGTCGTTCAAGGGAGGAAGGCCGGATTGGATCCGTGCGAGGATGGGCAACGAGAAGGGCCAATTGAATGCAAAGATGAGAATAGGAAAAGCCCGTATGTACACGAGAAACCACCTGGGTCCAACCGGTACGGCTTATCAGACGTTGCCAACGAGGAAAAATTGCAATTATGTATGACACCTTTTTGGGATGACTGGCAAAGCAAAAGAGAAAGGCTGAAGCAGAATCCAGTAGTGGTGCTACTCGGTGGACCTGAAGCCAAACGGAGCAACGCGCCAGGCCAGACCGGGACGTCGTTCCCCCAGCCATCGCGGCCGGAATGGGCCCTGACTCGCTGCTCAGTAGGCACTGTGCTCCGTTTCAGCCCTTTTCTCAGGGCTATCGCTACTTAGATCCTCTCTCTAACCGGAATTAATGGAGCCCATCTCCAGGCTATGTTGGCCATGCGACCTTCACGTCATTGCTTGTTCCGACCAGAGGCTTACGGACGAAAGTATCTAAGATCAGGCTCAAAAAAAGAACTCAGCTTTCTGTTGGTTACAGCCCCTCTCACAATTCCAGGCCATTATCGAGTTCCGTATAGTATTGATGGTGGGAGGAGGAGGATTACTGGACTTGGCAGCAGTCAAAGCATCGCATAGCTATTCCTCTCTCCACAGTATCCTCCATGCCAGCGTTGCTGCCCTTGCAACCAACCTTAAGCCGGTGCCCCCCTTTGTCAGCGACCCCTGCCGTTCATCTCAGGCGGGATGATGCGATCATCTGCCCACTCGATGGATACGATCCCTTTATGCTGATCCCTTTCTATTTCCTATTGGAGAAGAAGCATGATCACAGAAAAGGATTCGAGGGGAGATGATTTGGACAAAGACGGAAGTTAACAGCCAAACACCAGTCAACGAAGGGCCCTTGCAAGAAGGATGGTGGGGTTGTGCGTTAACAAAGATACCCTGTGAAGATGCGGCAGCCAGTCCGGGGTTCAGGTTGCCAAAGGGGAATTTTCACATTCCCGGTTACGCGTCCTAAGGAATCCGAAGAATTGTGAGCTTGGGGCGGAAGCGATGGCCAGCCATGCATCTTCTTCATCTAAGAAGTCCGTGCTTCTTATCCGTCTTCATGGCAACGACGGCAGCCTCTGATTTCTCCGGCGTGCCAAGGTTGAAGTGACACGGTAGTCTATCCCAAGTTTGTGAGCACGTGTAGACAAACGTCCGTTGAGTATCCTGCCAATTCTCTTCTCTCAGATTCTCCTGACAAAAAGCTGGCCTTGGCTGAGGAGGAATCGATTTCGCATTACTCTTGAGCACATCTGCTCCAGAGGGAGCTTGGGCGGGGCGCAGTAGTGGTTAGTTAAGCGCCAAACCTGGCCATTGGCATCAACCGACGATCGATCTGACCTTGGCACGACCGTCGACGAGATGCCATGCTCAACAGACAGCTTGTCTGAGCTGGACCAGACGTACGTTCATATGTCAGCAGGACGTGGTCAGAGTCCAGATCCCGGCCAGTATGGTGCCTGGTGTGAAGCTGCAAGCCACCGGGGTCATGCCGTGCGATATCAAGCCGCCGGCTTGCCGTAGTTGGTCAGATCACTTCGCTGAATGAAATACTGTAGATGTCCGGACTCGGGAGCTGTTCGGGGGAAGGCTTCTGGAACGGATCGTTGAGAATTCCTAGCAGGATGAATTCCCCACGGGAATGATGCCGAGAAACTAGGGACGACCACCTGTCTTGGTAGTAGGCTTGTGATTATAATCGACCTGATAGCCAGCCGCTGAGACTCTCGTTGGTCTGCGAAATCTGGGTCTACGTAGACACGGGAGTGTCAGTTATCAGTAACAGAGAGAAAGAAGGTAGCAATTAACTCTTACTCGTCCTGCCCACTTCTCCATACGCAAACCGCCCCGGTTCATGACCCACCAATGTTCACTTGATCTCCAGCTCATTGCTCCTGGACATTTCCTTGGTCTCCCTTTTAATTTTCTTTTTCTCTTTTCTTCTCTTCCTTCCTTTTTTTTTTTTTTTTTTTCTTTTTCATCCGTGGTGCTGCTATCTCTGGTTTGTCTTTCTTTGCATGGTGTTCCTCGATTCTTACACACCGGGAACTTGACTGCTTTCGTTCGTCAACTGCGACCGCAAACCGCTCGCCTTCCACTAGAGCTCGTTCAACCTTCCCCTTCGTTCCACGATTTATCTCGACAGGTACCTGCCGTTCATTACCTGCTGTACACGTCGGGAAGCAAAGAATCGCATTTCATCTTCCCTGTCAAATGATTCGGTCGAGGTTGGCAGTCCGGGACATCCATAACCAACATGTCCATCTTCAAGGAACTTCGACGGCGATCTAAGGCTAGCTTTAGGACCGACGCCTCTAGTGAACAATCGAATGGGGACATGGCCTCGGGAAAATCCTCTTCGACTATCAACACATCGTACACCTCGACGACACCTCCATCGTCTATTAAACCAGACTCATCGTCCCTCAATCTCCCCGCATTGAGCCAAACCAGCAGTAATACTAATACATCCACCATCACGACCCCCCTCCCGCAACGTCCGGTACCTCTAACGTCTCAGTCCACGAAGAACAGTCTTGTAAGCATATACACCGACAGCTGCGCCTAAACCTGCAACTGGAAGCCGCACGCAAAGGGTAGTGCTAACAATATTGTAATAGGCTAGCAGTTCGTTATCTAGTAATGGATCGTTGAGGTCACCTGCTCCGACCTCTCCTTATGCTCCACGGATTCTTTCGATTTCGGAAAACTCATGGGTATGGAGTGTGCTTTGCAGCTATGACAGACGGATGGTTAAATAGAAGCGGTGCTGACTGATGTCATTCGGGATAGGTGCATCAAAAGATCTTACTGATCTATGGCCAAATCGCAGACCCAAGGCAGCATGTGCTAAATGGAACCTTAACGGTCTACCATAACCAGGATACGTTCCCCCCTACCAGCTGGCCTGTTTCGGAATCGCATTTCAAAGCCCTCGTTCATCTGGTGCCTGGTCCCAACAAACTGCGCTTTGATTTTACGACACCTAAGCTATCTTCGGGAGCAGCACATTCCTCTTGGATGAGCATCAACTATCTGCCGCTGGTGAATGCACCTCCACTCGACTTGGTAATCCTTCTGGGCAAGGATTCTGACGGTACCTTTGATGCTGTCCCAGAAAGGATACAGAGGGAAGGAAATGGACTCGAGACCGCCATCCGAAAGTACCGTATGGCGGCTTATCTGTGGCAAGCATTCACTGGGGAGCAGATGTTTCGGAACAACTTCGGAAGACGATGTTTCCGTTTTGATGAGGAATGGCAGCCTGGAACCATCAGTTGTCGGGATGCTGAGTCCGGACAAATGAGGAATGAAGCGAGAATTCACATAGTACGCACTCAAAAGACGGTGGCAGAATTGAGGGATCTGAATATCGCTCAGCAATATGGCCCCGCAACCAGAAAGGATGAACTCTTCAGCATCGCCAGGGATGCCGTGCGTGATTATTTCAGGATTCAACCCTCACAGAAGCGATATGTATCGGTCTTACTACTAGACGCACATTGGGATAAAAAGGCTCAGACTATCACCGGCCATGCAGCTCTTGGATCAGGCAGCGGCGAGCTTAAGATGGCAATTTTCGGATCCCACAGCCTCCAGAGCTACCCGTCCTGTATGGAAGAGGTCGTCAGTGCTTTCACGGATTGTACTCGAACCGACACTAACTATATAGCCAACGACTGTGGTGAAGCTGGAAGTAATTGGGAAGCTGCCAACATTGGTATAGGAGCGCACCTACACGAGGTCGGTCATCTTCTCGGATGCCCTCACCAAGAGTCTGGGGTAATGCTTCGTGATTACGTTCGACTTAATCGTACATTCGCCATTCGCGAGTCATATTCTACGCGCACGAAGTCACAAGGACTGAAAGTATGTTTGCCTGCCGATGAGTGTTCATGGCATCGACTTGATGCCTTGCGTTTCCGATTCCACCCATGCTTCCGCTTGCCTAGTGACGTGCCCACCACCTCCGATGACAGTGTTCAGGTTTGGCCGGTCGATAACGGAAAAATCCTCGTCACTGCAGCTTCAGGTGTCGCCTTTCTGGAAATTTACGGAGAGGGTGATGACGTTTGTCATTCTTTTCTTGAATTCGTGAATGGGGAGTCGGGCAACTCCCCCATCCCCAAGCAGGTTACTATCACGGAGAGCGAGCTACGCCAACGTGTACCCAGCGAGAAGAAGAACAAAATTATCCGATTAGAGATATTCTCTGGTGGATTTGGCAGTCACACTGTTCACGACCTGGGGGCGCTAAAGTCAAAACAATCCCTGATTAAACTACCCAATGGACAACCTGGGTACAAGGGTAGTAAATTAGGCTTCTCTCAGCTCGATGGGAGTCAGCCGCAGGAAGTTATCTTAGAATGTGCTTTTAAACCAACGAAACTTTTGACGTCTGTGAAGGTCTATCATGGCTATGCATTGGATGGCGTGGAATTCTGCTATGAAGATCATACCAGCCAGCTATTCGGAAAGAGAGGGGGAAAACCGGGTGGCGATGAATTCGTATTTGGTAAGTCTCCTTACGATGACGCACTTCGGCTTCTATTTTCCTTAAATAATTTCCTCGACAATTACGACTAATGGCCCTCAGATACCCGACGTGGGGAGAGTATATTGGGTTTCTATGTCAGGGCTGGCCTCTGGATTGACGGTATCGAAATACTCACCAGCTTGGGAAGAAAATCAGGCGTATTTGGCAATCCAAACGGCGGATCAGGGTACGTGTATCATTCTTGCCCCTTGGCTCGCAGAACTAGCATAGTTGGATACAACTACTTTTTGTGAGTATCTTTTAAGCATAAAACTAACTCACATAATTTTCAAGGCATACTTTAATACCGCCGCGAGGATATCGCATTGCTGGGGTTTCAGGTACATGCGGAGCTTGGGTCGACGGCTTCTCCATAATAATTACTCGTTAATTCGTTTTGCTGGGGTGTGAACTATACGACACAACGCGGGGAGCAAAAACATTCGTCTGCGCTGGCATACCATATCAGCAAAACAAGAAGTTCTTCGCTATCTCCCTTCGCAATTCTTATTTCGCCATTACGTTTGCCAATGCGACGTATGGCGTCATAAACCAGCAATACCCCTCGCCTTTTATTGCGATTCTGTCCTGAGAAGTCCGGCCCTTACAGTCTTCTTTTTTTAAGGGACCAGTCATTTGATTTCTGAGGCATCCCTTCATGATACCATACATATATATTGCACGCTGTCTAATTGTTTTTATTGACCTTTTTTGACAGCGAAGTACACAACTTCACAGCCAGGGATATGGATCATGATTCTCATGGGTTTCGGGTTTGTCCAAATTTCTATGCATACGAACTTTTCTTACAGTCGGTCGATACCTTTAATATCCTCTTGATGTATTCATCTCATCAGTGGCGTCCAGGAGTTTTGGGTGGGTTTCGTCAAGATACAGTTAATATTTGTATGACTTCAATGGTGTTAAGTACAAATAGCATGGGTTGAATAATATGCACACTTGAATCACCAACGAATCGCTACCATCCTGACATTCTTTGATATCCGTAACGCGAGCTATCAAACGTTAGAGCTCAAGAGGCTGCTTCAGATTACGTACTACCAATTGCTCTCTGCAGTCCATTCAAAAATAGAATTTCTTTGCTTACTCGCATAGCAGTTTGTAATATCGAAGTAATATTATCTCAAATCCTTAGTCGTATCGCATATCAATTTGCCAGTAACCAAAAGCACTAACCATTACCAATGCGGTCCCAAACGTTGTAAGATGTAGTCTCCATAGATCTCAGTTCTGTTCGTTTCATCTCATGTTGCAAGATATTTTCAGCATATATATATATCTCTTTGTGATGATGGTTGGAATTTAGTCACTTTCGTATATTTTAGTTAGCGTATGCAGCAGTTCTGAGAGTTGTGTGCTTTTAGGGAGGTGTGAAAACATAAATGAACAACATGACTCATTATAGATATCCTTTATGGATAGTTATATAAGTCTTGTCTTTTATAAAAACGTTGCATTGCTTTTATTCTTTAAGACGTAGTAATTATTATTTAACGCGGTTGTTGTCTCTATATTTTTGTAGCGTCTTCTGCCTGACTTGTATAGTTTGCTGCTAGAAATGATTAAGTTTATCTTTATCCTTTAGGGTCTGATATTAAATTCTCTTTATATTTGCGTTTCTAAAAAAAAGCATAATACTTTGAATAATCACAATACTGGCGTCTTGTGTGGCCATATCTTACTCCTTTTCCATCTCTTCCAGCTGCCTTGAGAGCCAAGCATACGTAGTTGAAGAGGCAAAGAAGTGGACAGGAGAAAAGGCAAAACAATCTCGGCACTAAAATCTTGCTTTCTACCGGCCCTAACTACCCACAGATAGGGACGATCCGCATTATCGGGTCCGCCGGACTACTCCAGCTCCCGGACAGCAGGTACCCCAGACCTTAGCTCCCTGCCACACACTAGCAAGCGATGAAGATCGTTACTGCAGAGTACTCCTGGCCGAGTCCATAGAAGGAAAAGCTCCAGAGCATGCACATCGGTCAGGGACGAGAGGAGAAGAGGAGAAGAGCTGCAGGGACGTGGGTTTACTCCATCGGTATCTGTCAGTAATCCACAATCGATGACACGGCACGGTAAAATATACCGTAGCGTGCAATTGCGTGTCATTTATCTTTATTCCATTAAGTTGTTCTTTAATAATCGTATGCCTGATTCTATTCAAAACCAGTTTCGGCAATCTGTTTACCTTTAAATCCGGTTTGGTCGATGAGGCAGTTCGGTCGGGTAGTCTAGTAATTATCGAAACGACCCTAGTACTCTACTGGTTTAAAGTTTATTGACACCATGCATGCAGTATGTAGTACGAGGGCCTATGCAGGGACGGAAAAGAGAGGGGGGAATCAGGATTTCGGGATCATGGGAGCGGAGCGAGATCCTGGGAGGGGCTAATATTCCAGTGTATGCTCTAGCCAGTGAGTAGAAGGGATCTAAGAAGGTAGTAAGCATGCAGATGCAGGTACTATTACCTGTCAGAAATACTAGTACAGCCTATCGAGGTAGGATGTTCTGTGGTTCTAATCGCGAAGAGGAACAGATGCTGATAGGAGTTTCTGACATTGAAGAATGAGGACTATAACAGATATTAGAAACCTGTAAGGACGAATAGTGTCTTAGTTAGTTTTAAGTATTATTTTAATTCAGTATTAACGAGATAGAGTTATAGTAGAATCTAGCTATATATGGGATATCAGTGATCTAAATAATACATACGTTGCTGGCCAACATGCCTAGCGCAGTTGCAGGGATCAAGACAATACTTAATATATCTCTTTCCCGATAGTTTATGATACTATTGCGCTCTCTGTCCAAGATTCATAGGATCATTATGTAGATCTAAAAGGCAAAGTCAGATCGGTCATACCAGGAAAAGAGCAGTGACGACTTTGATAACCTTCTATACTTTCCATATCTAGTGTTGCTTCGTGATATTGAACTACAGGATGACCTTTAATTGATACG
The DNA here is from genome assembly GCA_029606265.1 of Paecilomyces dactylethromorphus. Taxonomy (NCBI): domain Eukaryota; kingdom Fungi; phylum Ascomycota; class Eurotiomycetes; order Eurotiales; family Thermoascaceae; genus Paecilomyces; species Paecilomyces dactylethromorphus. The sequence continues at coordinate 1,787,310 of JAPVCE010000031.1, read as the reverse complement.
AATATAAGACTTTATATATTACTTATCTATATTTTTGGCCCAGTAAAGATATCTAGTAGGCTCCGATTATAATTGAGGTTGTTTTTGTGGTTCTACGCAGCAACTATCCTTTTGAGACCGGAGGGGG